>ML776791.1:1464394-1504046 GCA_009831015.1 Picea engelmannii
GACCTTTGTTCATGAATTTTAGTTTATTTTTTCATTTATAATTTATTGTTTATTTATTATTTATTATCTTATTTATTATTATTTTATATATAACAGGTCACAGTCTCCTATGCATGGCTATTTCTTTGGACCTATGCTTTCACATTGATACATGCAAGACACTAAATGAGATATGGACCACCTTGGAAGGACTCTTTGGCAAGTAGGATGAAATGAGGGTCCATTTGCTTGAATTAGAACTAAACTCCTTGGATCCGAAGAACTTTGACAATCTTCAATATTTCTTCACAAAATTTAAATCTCTCCTCTATGAATTGAAAGACTTCGGTATAAACAAATCCAAATAGGAAAAATAACTAGTTCTTGCTATCATGGAAAAACTTAGACCGAAACTTAGTGTATTTGTCTCCACATTTCATTCTAATAGATTCACCACATGAGCAACTTGGACCATGCCTTCATTGTCACCGTTTATTGAGGCTTTGAAATAGGAGAAAGATAATCTCATTCAGATGGGAATAATCAAGTGCCCAAAGGTACATGCACTTGTTGTGTATGATGGCAACACAACTCAAAATTATAAATCCAAAAGGAAATGCAAAGAAAATGTGCATGCAAATCCAAAGAAGGAAGGGTACTCCAAACCCTTCAATGATTCTTCTAGTTCCAAAGGTGGAAAAATAACATAAGGGAAGAAGTGTGGTTACTGCAATCATGAGAACTATCCATAATTAGCCTACATGAAGAAGCAAATTGATCAGATGGCTCAAATTCTTCAAACAAAACAATATTGGGGACTTCATTCCTTAGGCTACCAAGAAGAATTCAGAATATAAAGCCCCTAAGAAAGGAAATCCTCATGCATTAACTGATGTACATTCTTCTCCTAGAACTTGGATTGTAGATTCAAACACTTCAGATCATATGGAAAACACAAAGGATATTATATCTTTTGTAACTACATGCATGAGACCTCCTATCCTCATGAGGGATGACTCTCTAGTCAAGGTCACCAGAAAAGGAAGAGTGTAGCTAGATCATTGAATCTTTGAGAAAATTCTCCATGTTCCTCAACTTTTTTGAATCTTCTCTCAGTGTACCAAATTACACATACAGGCTCAGGAAAAACAATGGAGTTCACAAATTACAATAGACTCTGTGTCCATTTTCGACATGCAAGATAACTCCAAAATTGTTGTCCGAGAAGGTAAATCATAAATCTTTTTTATACATTTTTTCTAAGTTTATTGAACCTGATTCCTCTGTAGTACTTACACATGCTGATGACACTAGTAGGTTATGGCACGAGAGGTTTGGTCACGTAAAATTCAGGTACATGCAACAACTTAGTAAGAATGGGATGGTCACAGGGTTACCTGATATCCACTTTTTTGAAGGGGTTTATGAAGGATGTGTCCTTGGAAAGCATCCTTAGCTCACATGGCCTCCTATCCATTGGATTTTATTCATAGTGATCTCATGGGTCCATTCTAGCATCCATCTATCAGTAAGGAAAGGTACATGCTTGCATTTTTGGATGATTACTCACATTATACTTGGGTATTTTTTCTCAAACAAAATTCATAGGTATTTGAGAATCTAAAATATTTCAAGGCACTTGTTGAGACTCAATCAGGGAGAAATATCAAATCCCTCCATACAGATAATGGGGGGGAGTATGTCAACATAGATGTTCATAATAGTTGTCTTGAGGTCGGATTATAGTTGTAGAACACAATACCATACAATCCATAGTAGAAAGAGGTTGTTGAGAGGAAGAACAAATCTCTCAAGGAGATGACCTCTTGCATGATGCCATCACAAATATTTCAAGGATCGAACTTATTTTGAGGCTTGGAGAGGAAACAAACTGGAAGTCACCCACTTTAGTATCTTTGGATCACGAGCATGGGCCCACAGTCCCATCTCATCATTAAGAACAATGTTCAATTCGAGTAAAGTCTCTTAGATGCTCCATGGGATGCACATGCAAATAGTTTTTTCCTTCCACCATTTCGAGATGATGAGTCTGCACATTTATACTCCACTTCAAATATGAGTTTTGATACAAAGTCAGAGGATTTAGAGTATTCATATGCATAGTTAGATCATTCATATGCATATTTAGTACATGCAGGTGAAAATCCAAAGAAGATTCCCAAGTCAGCATAGTCCACACTTTAAGATGCTGGATACTTTGTTAGGGATCCAACAAATCTAAGGAGGATTAGATCTCAATATGAGGATCCTCCTCACGTACTCACTACCACTAAACACATGATGTATATTCATTGTTATTGTTGGATATGTTTTATATTCTTTGCATGGTTAGAACTAGTGTCTATGTAGTGTCGTGCATGTAGGGGGGCAATGCCCCCGTAAAGAAAAAAAATGGCGATCATTTTTTGCATCCATTTTTGGGAAGTTTCTTAACACATGGTTTTCGCCAATGGTTTTTTATTTCCGGTTAAGGAATTAGGGTTGTTGACTAATCCATGTCATTTGATTAGGGTTTTGGATGCCAGGGGATCTTATATGTATATTGTATTATAAACAATGTATGAGATCATGAATATAGAAGATGTTGGTTTTATGATCAAATAATTTGAAAATAAAATTTATGAGTTATATTTAATTTTTACGAGTTAACAAATTATAGAGTTCTATATTATTATAAATGTTTTTAAAAATAGAATTAATATCTTTGTAAACTAATCTCTACATTTTCATCTTCTACTTTGTTCCTTTTACAAATTTTACAATTTTTCTATGCCAAAGCTTTTTAGATTTTGCAATTTACTTTATTCATGAAGAAATTAGCAATTTGATTTAGTTGACTTATCTATTTCTGTATTCAAATAACCTAACAAGTAACAAACCTAAAGCCATTTTCAATTTAAGAAAACTTGGATTCCTTTCCCTTTCTACTAACAATTTCCATGGTCCGATTCTTAAAGGCATAGGAAGCCTTCGTTCCTTGAAATGTTTGTCTTTGCATTCAAACAATTTCATTGGACCTATTTCACATAGCATAGGTCAATTAAAGGCACTCCATACATTAAATATGCATAACAATATTATTTATGGGAATATTCCTAATAGTATTAGTGGGTAAGTTTCAATGGAGTATTTAAATCTATCACAAAATAATTTGGAGGAGCAGATCCCTAAGAGTATCTACAATTGCACTTCCTTAAAATTGTTGGAGATGTTTTAGAATTCACTAACTGGAAATATGAACATAGATTTTCCAGTCTCTTTGGAAATTCTCTCTATTTATTTTAATAAATTGTTTGGAATTCTTCCAATGTCTTTGGGGAAATGTATCAGGATTAATATGTTAGATTTACAAAATAATGGAGTTATAGGTCATCTTCCTAAGTAATTTTTCTTTTTTCATGGAATGAGATTTTTAAGTGTTGGCTATAATAATTTTGCACGGTGGTATTCCTCAATGGATTACAAATCTCACCAACTTGCAAGTGCTAGATTCATCCAACATAATTTCAATGGAATAATACCATCAAAGATTGATAGACTCATGGTATTTAGAATCAATGGATCTATAGAACTCTTTGTTGATACAATATATAGAGATCTAAGGGGATTAACATCAAATGATTTGAGTATACTCTAAACTATGTGCAACCTGCAAGTACGATGATTGTTTTTTCTAACAATCATCTTAAAGGTGAAATACCTTCTAGCATGGGACATCTAAGTAGTTGTTTTTATCTAAATGTATATTGGAACATATTGGAAGGGAAAATACCTTCATCTCTTAGTGAGATATCTACTTTGGAGGAGTTGACTTGTCCAAAAAAAAATTGAATGGAAAAATTCCTAAGGAACTCTCTATATTATTCCAACATTGGTTTTATCACAAAGTGTTGCATTCTAACGTCAGGATCATCACCAGTAATGGGCACCTACCTTGGAATCATCGCCATTAAGGTGCATTCCACATGTGTGAGTGATCTCGTTCTAATTTCACTCTAATTCAGCTAGTTAATTGATGATTGCATGACCATTTAACTAGAACTAGGTGGCAGTTGACTCCAATGACTTCCAGTGTGTGTCATATATCCCTATAACACTCCTAATCTACATTAGTTGACCACTATGGAGAGTTAGTTGTGTGATACAAAGTATATCACTTGTATTTATCATAATCTCTCATTCGGTTAATATAAATTATTTCATTCTTTCCTCCATTTTATGTCTTCTCTTCACACCATTTGCAAGTTGTTTACATTAGATTGTTAGTTAAGAAACTGTACATGGTATCAGATCCCACGGGCTGCTAGGAAGGATCATCACCGACACTCTTTTGTAGGTACCAAAGATGGAACAAAGAAGTGGGAAAGATAAAATTTCTTCAATCTTCCATTCTAACATCATATAACTATTTTGAATGGAAGACAAGAATTATACTCCATCTCAGGGGCAAAGGCTTGTACCGAATAGTCATGGCCACAGAAGTAGACCCCACCTCAGCATTGGAAAAATACAAGTACCTAAATCGCATGGAGGAGGCTCATAGTCTCTTATGCATGATTATTTCTCCTGACCTATGGTTTCACATTGATGCATGCAAGAAACCAAATGAGACGTGGACTACCTAGGAAGGACTCTTTGGAAAGAAGGATGAAATGAGGGGTCATTTGATCGAAGTAGAACTAAACTCCATGGATCCGAAGAACTTTGCTAATATTCAATATTTCTTTACCAAATTTAAATCTCTCCTCTATGAATTGAAATATTGTGGTATCAACAAATCCAAATAGGAAAAACAATTAGTGCTTTCTATCATGGAAAAACTTGAACCAGAATTTAGTGTATTTGTCTCTAAATTTCATTTTAATAGATTCACCGTAGGAGCAACCTAGACCATGCCTTCATTGTCACAGTTTATTGAGGCTTTGAAACAAGAGTGGGATAAACTCATTCATATGGGCATAATCAAGGGCCCAAAGTAACATGAACTTGTTATGCATGATGGTAAAAATGCTCAAAATTATAAATCCAAAAGGAAAGGCAAAGAAAAGGTGCATGAAAATCCAAAGAAGGAAGGGTACTCCAAATAATTAAATGATTTCTCTAGTTCAAAAGGTGGAAAAATAAAGAAAGGGAAGAAGTGTGGTTACTGCAATCACAAGAACCATCTAGAATAAGCCTACATGAAGAAACATATTGATCAGATGGCTCAAATTATTCAAAAAAAACAATATCGGGGACTTCATTCCCGAGGCTTACAAGAAGAAATCAGAAGATAAAGCCCCTAAGAAAGGAAATCCTCATGCATTAGTTGATGTACATTATTCCTTGACCATTTTGGATTGTAGATTCAAGCACTTCACATCATATGGAAAATACAAAGGATATTCTATCTTTTGTAACTACATGCACAAGACCTCCTATCCTCATGGGGGATGACTCTCCAGTCAAAGTCACCAGAAAAGGAAGAGTGGAAATAAATCATGGAAGCTTTGAGAATGTTCTCCATGTTCCTCAATTTCCATGAAGCTTCTCTCAGTGTACCAAATTACAAACACAAGATCAAGAAAAAAGGTGGAGTTCACACCAGACTCCGTGTCCATTTTCGACATGCAAGATAACTCCAAAATTGTTGTCACGGAGTTAAATCATAAATATTGGTTATGCACTTTTTCTAAGTTTATTGAACATGATTGCTCTGTACTACTTACACATGTTGATGACAATAGTAGGTTATGGCATGAGAGGTTTGGTCACCGGGACTTCAGGTACATGAAACATATTAGCAAGAAGAGGATGGTCACTAGGTTACCTGATATCCACCTTTCTGAAGGAGTTTGTGAAGGATGTGTCCTTGGCAAGAATCCTTAATAAAATTTAAAGAAAGGGAAGGCTCATGGGGCCTCCTCTCCATTGGATTTGATTCATAGTGGTCTCACGGATCCATTCTAGTATCCATCCATCGGTAAGTCAAGGTACATGCTTACATTTTTGGTTGATTACTCACGTTATACTTGGGTATTTTTTCTCAAACAGAAGTCATAGGTATTTGAGCATATAAAAGAGTTCAAGGAACTTGTTTAGACTCAGTCAAGGAGAAAGATCAAAGCCCCCCATATAGATAATAGGGGGGGATTATGTCAACAGAGATGTTCAAAATCTTTGTCTTGAGATTGGGATACAGTTGCAACACACAGTACCATACAATCCGCAGTAGAACGAGGTTGCTAAGAGGAAGAACAAATTTGTCAATGAGATGGCCTCTTGCATACTGCATGCAAGGTCACTTCTTTACAAGCTTTGGGAAGAGACACTTAGCTGTGTCAACTACATCCAGAATAGATACCCTCATAGATCAAAGCCCTCCGTATAGATAATTGGGGGGAGTATGTCAACAAATATGTTCAGAATATTTATCTTGAGATCGAGATACAGTTGTAGCACACAACACCATACAATTTGCAGTATAACAAGGTTTCTAATAGGAAGAACAAATATTTCAAGGGTATGGCCTCTTGCATACTGCATGCAAGGTCACTTCTTCAGAAGTGTTTGGAAAAGGCACTTAACTATGCCGACTACATCCAGAATATATCCCCTCACAGATCTTTCAAGGATCAGACTTATTTCGAGGCTTGGAGAGGCAAAAAAATGAAAGTCACCTAATTTCGTATCTTTGAATCATGAGGATGGACCTTCATTCCCTCTGAGAAGAGGAAAGGACTATATCCACAGAGTACTGCATGTATTTTTGTTGGCTACCTAGATGGTGTGAAAGGATACAAACTTATTAATTCCTCTATAGACTAGCTCATCATTAAGAACAATGTGCTATTTGAGGAAAGTCTCTCAAATGGTCCACGGGAGCCACATGCAGATACTATTTTCCCTCAACCAGTTCGATATGATGAGTCTGCACATTCATAATCCACTTCAAATCTGAGTTTCGATACAAAGTTGTAGGATTTAGAGCATTCAGATACATAGTCAAAGCATTGAAATGCAAATTCAATACATGCAAATGAGGAGCCAGAGTAGATTCCCAAGTGGGTATAATCCACACTTCAAGATGTAGGAGACTTTGTTGGGGATCCAACGGATCCGAGGAGGATGAAATCTCAATATGAGGATCCTCCTCATGTACTCACTACCACTAAACCCATGATGTCTCTGCATTGTTATTGTTGGATATGTGTTATATTCTTTGCATGGTTAGAACTAGTGTCCATGTTGCATCTGGCGTGCAGGGGTGTAAGAGGGGGGTGGAGCACCCCCTTTTACATAGGGTCAAAGGGGGGCAGGTTTTCGGGGGCATCACCCCCGAAAAAAAAAATGGTAGTTTTTTGCATCCGTTTTTGGGCAGTTTTTGGGCACATGGTTTTCACCGATGGTTTTCTATTTCTGGTTAAGGTATTAGGGTTGTTGACTAATTCAGGTTATTGAATTAGGGTTTTGGATGCCATGAGATTCTATATGTATATTGTATTCTAAACAATGTATGAGATGATGAATATAGAAGATGTTGGTTTTCATGATTTGGGTTTCTAGGGTAAAAATCTGTATGTAATGTGTGTACTTGTCATTGCATATTTTTTTGTTCTTTTATTGAAAATATGTTTGTAGTAAATAATTGTACAAGGTTAAAATCATCATTTGGTATCAGAGCGATTATTTTTTGTTGTGGAGCCTAATTATCTTCATGATTCAAATGTTTGTTTCAGCCGTGCTTAGACCCCATTCCCTAAAGGGGGGTGTGGGGGGGATTTCCCCCCCACAATTGTCTCTAGGGGGGTCTAGGGAAATTTTTCCTTGTAAAATATTGTAATTTCGTAGTCAATTTGGACCATTCATTATAAGGTTGCAGATCTGACAGTAGAAGTTATTTTAGGGTTTTTTTCCCTAGAAGGCAACCTGTCTTATGAGGGAATTGTATTACGGCTATGTATTATCATGAATATTGTATTATGAGAGAGGATATTGTGAGAGAGATAAAAGGAAGTTACAACGAGTGTGTTGTAGATTGTATCCCTTCATTTTGCTGGATAATAAAAGGAACGACCTGAAAATTTCTCTGGTGGACGTAGCCCACACTGGGTGAACCACGTATATCTATGTCTCTATTTTATTGTGTATCTTCTATGTTTGGATCAGGACTATGATAAGCCTTGTTACAGTGGGAGATATATGGTATTGATTCTTCGGGTGAAAATAAATGGCGAGTAGTTCGAAAATAGAGATTGAGAAATTTAATGGGAAAATTTTCTAGTTGTGGAAGCTCAAGATGGAAGATCTATTTGTAGATAAAGATAAATGAATCACGATGAATATAGGTATTTCATATATAGGAATGTTAGCAGATGACTGGAAAAATTTGGATTAGAAGGCGAAGAGCACAATCCGATTATGTCTCTCAAATTCAGTATTATTGAATGTGTCAGGGGAAGCTACAACCAAGATGTTATGTGATAAGTTGGGGAAATTGTATCAGTCTAAGTCCCTGGTAAATAAATTGTTCTTGCAGAAGAAGATATATAACCTGAGGATGAGAGATGGAGACTCGGTGACAGAGTACCAACACTTGTACAAATGTCTCTGAAGTTGATTCCAACACTTGTACCAACGCAAATCTACATTTGATTCCTTGATCTACATAACAAGTGTCTATGAAAGGCCACACCCTTCTTCTCCTTCACCTTTGTACTTCAAAATGAGGATGTCAATGCTGACACTTGCATCAATGCAAATTTGTAGCTGACAATACATGATCACAATTTCAAAGAAATACCATACTTGCCAAGAGTTTATAAAACACTTCATGGACAAGTTTACAATGATTTCCAAAATGGGTCAAGGAAAAACAATGCCTCTCACTCAACAATGACTACAAGACCCATTACAATATTGCTCAAACAAGCTTATGAAAAACAATGCCTCTCACTCAACAATGGGTACAAGACCCATTATAATGTTTCTGAAATAGGCCTAGGAAAAACAATGTGTCTCACTCAATAGTGGCTACAAGACCCATTACAATGTTGCTCAAACAGTCCTAGGGAAAAAAAATGCCTTCACTCTCATCATCACTCAAGAGGGGCTAATCAAAACCTTTTACATCAATTTCAAGGCAACATTAAAATTAAGAGAAATAACCCAAAATGTGCACTAGTGGGAAACTCTATGGGTTTTAAAACCCCCATTACAAGCATGTGAAACATGATAAACAAGGAAAATTCCATCATAAACACACTCATCTCTCAATTCTAAGACTTTTGACTATAAACGTGACTACTTCTTGTTGAAGTGTCAAAATGGTCTCTTACTGTACCGTCTCGGTTTGTGTGAAAGGCTCAAACAACAAATTTCATGCAATAATTCAGATCTTGTTTCCTTGCTTCAACACTCAAATATCACCAAAATATGCAACATATATTCATTCTCTTGCAATTTTCAAAAAGAGGCAAAAACCATAAATGCATGAAAATTACATTGGGTTTCATGCCAAGGTGCTCAACTAACTGCTCAAATCTTGGCAAACATAGCACCAATAAGTTTGTCTCGTCATTTTACAACTTTTAAATTTAAACATGACCCTATTTTGAAAGGTGCAAGTTTTCCTCGTAAAGTGTGCCAAGCAAACATGGGCTCAAAAAATTGTGCAAAACTGACTATACTTTTGTACAATTCTATCACAGTAACTTCTGGACCCCCCTGGGCTCTCTTCCTCAAAAAATGTGCCATGCATTAATGAAGAAAGTTGGATTTAGTCATGAGCCCTGAAAATCCTCTGCTCAGTTCCAAATTCTATCTGCACCAATGGATTCATGGTAAAAAATCATGAAAAAATGACTATAATTTCGTCAAATTTTAACACTGTGACTTTTGGGCCCCCTTTATCTCTCTACCTCGATTTGCATGTCAAACATGTTGTATAGACTGCATTTAATGTGTTGATGCATCGAAATTCATGCCCTATATGACATTTCCATGTGGCGTGCCTGGATTGGCTCCATTCGCTGCCATGTTAGCACTGTATGAACTTCCACGTCATCCCACCGACGTCAGCACCCAGTCAACATACCCAATCAGCCGCTATGTTGGATGTCACACTGCCACATCATCATTATGTATGATCCATTCGCTCTGCTGACTTCATCACTGTACAGACACATTAACATCCATATTGCCACATGGCATCCATTCTGAAAGGTGCAAGTTTTCCTCTTAAAGCGTGCCATGCAGATATGCGCTCAACCATAGCCCTGCAATTTCTCTACTCAGATTACAAAATGGACTAGACTATTGAATCTGACTCAAAAAATTGTGCAAACATGACTATACTTTCATACAATTCTGTCACTGTCACTTCTTGACCCCCCTGGGCTCTCTACCTTGAAAAGCATGCCATGCATTAATGAAAAAAGTGGGCTTCAATCATGAGCCCTGAAAATCCTATGCTCAATTCCAAATTTTCACTGCAACAGTGGATTCATGGTGAAAAATTGTGCAAAAAATACTATAATTTCATCAAATTCTGACATTGTGACTTATGGCCCCCCTTGGGCTCTTTACCTCGTTGAGTAACAAATAGGTCATACATACTACATTTAATGTGTTTTTGCATCGAAATTTGTGCCACATGGAATAGCCAAATTGGCCGCACTAGATGCCAAATCATCATGATTACATCATGATGATGTCAACACTATATGAACTGCCACATCATCATGTTGATGTCCATGCCCAGTTAGGGTACACGTCAGCATACCCAGTTAGTGGCCACATCGGATGTCATGCTTCCACATTAGCATTTTGTATGGTCCAATCACTATGTTGATGTCATCATCGTATAGACACGTCAGCATCCATATTATCACATGGCGTCTGTACAGTTGCCTCATGGCACATTTTTACTAGTACACATGGACCCCTGAAAGTGCCAAAAATGCATGACACATGGTAGCCTGTGGTGCTACTACATCAACAGGTTAATCTCACTTACGTACTACCAATTTTTCCTCCCACGTTAGTTGCACTATTGTATTTCCATGTGGTGTATGACCTGCCACATCACTAATGTGTCAGCATCCGTATCACAAATTGTACCTACCATGTCGATTGTTGCGTCAACATGACACATATCCAAATCCCATTGGCCCAACTAGGTGCCAAATCACCAAAAATGAGTGACACATGGAAACTTCTCAAGCTTCCATGTCACCCTATTGACGTCATGATGGAATTAACATGCCGCATGTCTTCCTCTACACTTACTAACTCGGCATGTTGAAGTCAGCACTGTACGGACTTCTCTAGATTCTCCTATTTGATTAAAACTTTATATGGGCATAGCTTTTGCGTACATAGTTTGTTTGAGGTGTTATTTTCATAGTTGGAAAGGTCTTGACAGTGTTGGTTTCGTCGAATTTTGGGAACTTTTATTTTTGAGGTATTTTGGAACCCCATGGGTCAGTTACTAAAAAAGACCTAAAATATCAATATGTTGCATGAATAAGTGATGTTATACATCTCATCACTTTTACAAATGTTCTCTTCTATGGGGTATTAGAAGAAACAAGTGATTTACAATGATGGCCACTATCAACTAACTAAAAAATTCTACCCATCCTTTGAATCATCAGAATGAATAGGTTCTCCCTCTTGAGCTATCTCTTTTCTTGTAGTTGGATTCCTTTCTCAGTTTCTTCCTCGATTGGTTCCTTCATAGGTGCTTGCCCAAATTTGTTCTTCTTGGGATACAACTTTGGATGGAGTGTCCAACATGTGGCTTCCTAATGTCCACCCTTGTTGCAATGGGTGCAATGGTTCTTCTTTATCCATTTTTTCTTGCCCTTCTTTTTCTTCTCATGTGGAGAAGGGACTTCATGGTTTGGCTTCTTCCTGGTTTCCATAACCTCCCTGTACAAAGCCATTATTTTCCAAAACTTGTAAACAACATGATTATTCATATCACAAAATGTACATGGTTTTCTATTCTATAAACATTTCTTTACATTGCCAATTTGCTTGTAATCAAAAGGAACATTTGAATAATGAGACTTGATATACCTTGCTTGGTTGTCTCTGGTGCAGGTATGGCAAGGATAAATTTCATGAGCTCCTCCTTTGTAATGCTCATATCCTTTTGAAGATGAATTCAAATCACTATCATTGGAATGATATGATGTGCTCTCATTCTACACTGATTCAGATTCGTCACTTGAAGACTCTCTTGACCTCGTGGTTTTAGAGTTTCTTTCATTGGTGGTTTTGGAACATTCTTCGACTTCTTCTCTGACATGGCCCAATCCCGCATATCGAGTTAGTTCCACCACTTCGATGGGATTTGCAATGCCTTGGACATTTTCTCCAAGGCCTCCTCCATCATATCCCATTTTCTTCATTAAATTCAAGCCAATACCTGTAGTGTGCATTTCAAAAGCACCAAAATCATCATCATAATGAGAAGAACATGAAACTGAAGAAGTATTGTTTACCCCAGTTACCAATTCTGGATCAGGTGTGGGGGATGGCTTTACTAAGCCTTCATCACCTTGAAAATTTGTCAAAGCTTCTTTCATGGCTTGTAATTGAAGTCCCAATGTTTGATTCTCTTCTTCTACATCTCGCAATATCTTCTTCAACTCAACATTCTCTACTTGAAATCTTTGGTTGAACTCATGTAGCTCATTGAGCTATACCTGGTTTGGTGTCTTTTCCATCTTACATTCAACACTTGCAATCCCTATCAATCCTACTCTTGTACCAACATGATCTGAACCGGGTGTGACACTGATACCATACTTATTCTGGTTCTAGGCCACTTAATTAAGGTTATATTTACAATTGCGGATCTATTGAACTTGATTGCATAAAATGTGTAAAGATGTGCTTATGAAGGCTTAAATCCAAATTGAATTATTAAAACCTTTTAATCTGCTTTAGTCTCATAATTCATAACTTAATTCATTCAACAAGCATCATTGTGGAAATAAAGAAGCATAAGAGATATGAGACAAGAGACAACCAAATGATAATGGAGTTCACCCAGTGTGGCTACATCTCTAGGTCCACGAAATCCATGAACCACTTCATTCTCTTCTTCAAAGATACTCTCATTAAAATGCAAAGGGATGAATTCCATATCCAGTGGCAGTAGAGTTCCCTCGCCCAGTGGTAGTATCAAAAAGATTGTCCCAAGTGAAAAGAGTTCATTCTCACAAGAATGTGGCCATGTCTCTCCTTCAAAGAGGCAATCTCCTCTAACAATACAAAGGCTAGATTCTCACAATCATGTGGTAATGCTCCATAAGGGGATCCATAAAGGGACCCATAAAGGAGTCTTTTAATTCTCTCTCAACAAGGGCTTACAACCCACAAGCATAATTGTTTATTTTTCTCCTAAAAGAGATCTCTAAATCTCTCCTAATGAAGGGGTTTAAACAATTCCCTTTGCTCCATAATTCAAGGAGACAAGATCCACAAATTTAGGATCTAATAACCACTCAAGAAAAAAAAGAGAAATCATCTCAACCAACTTGGAAGACCCTTAACTTCTTCTTTGAGACTAGGAAACCACTTGTGGTAAAGTGAGGAAGAGTCCAAACCAACTCATGAGACCCTTAACTTCCTCCTTAAAACTAGGACACTAATTTCCCCTTAAAATTAGTAAACTAATTTGTGAGTTGGATTTTTCTCACAAAACTAATTTCCCATTTTTACAATTAAATGAATACTACATGAGATTTTGAAACTCACTTCAAGCATTAATCATTTTTCCAATTTTCATGAATAATACATGAGTTTCTCACTCATTTAAAGTATTAATCATTTTTACATTTTAAATAAATCATTCATGAGTAATAATAATTACGGTGTGCAAAGTAATCATTCCTTGTGTGGAGATCTTCCTGGATCAAGCAGTAAAGAGGGTTTTCAAGTATTTGTGTGGCACTACCAGTTATGGATTGTTCTACCAAGGAAGATTGGGATTGGACAAAGTGTTGGACATACATGAATTTGTGGATGCAGACTGGGCTAGAGATCTGGATCACAAAATATCTATAAGAAGGTATGTATTTAACTTGTTTGGAGGAGAAAAAGGAAGTGTGTGGTGGAACTCTCAACTATAGAAGATAAATACATGGCAGCCACTCATGAAATCAAGGAAGCAATATGGTTACAAAGATTGTGTTTAGGTACTGGGTTGGTACAACAAGTTGTAAGGATAGATTGTGACAGTCAAAGTGCAATTTTTATGGCAAAGAACCCAACTAATCATTCAAAGACAAAGCATATTGATGTTCAATATCACTTTGTGAGAGACATGGTTGAAGAAAACAAGGTCTTGTTGATGAAGGTGGACACTTTTAAGAATGTTGCATATTTATTAACAAAATATGTGAGCACTGAGAAGTTCTCTTGGTGTAGAGGATCCATGGGCATTGTTTCCCTTGATTGTTGACTATGTAACCATGTAACCCCCTATATGCAAATAAAACAACAGGTGCGAGAATGTTGGATATGTGTTATATTATTTGCATGGTTATAACTAGTGTCTACATTGTGACAGGCGTGTGGGGGGGTAAAAGGGGGACGGAGTGCTCCCGAAAAACAAAATCACAATTTTTTGCATCTGTTTTTGGGTGACTTTTTGGCACATGGTTTTCACCGATGGTTTTCTATTTCTGGTTAAGGAAATAGGGTTGTTGACTAATCCAGGCTATTGGATTAGGTTTTTGGATGCCACAGAATCCTATATGTATATTTTATTGTAAAAAATGTATGAGATGATGAATATAGAAGATGCTCGTTTTCCCAGTTTGGGTTTCTAGGGGAAAAATCTTTGTTTAATGTGTGTACTTGCCATTGTATATTTTTGGTTCTTTTATTGAAAATATGTTTGCAGTAAATAATTGTACAATGTTAAAATCAACAGTTATATGGTTTAGTCTTCATATCAATATACCTATAGATAGGCTACAGGGAACCCCTTCTAGGAAGCAACCATGCAGAATGATTACAAATATCTCCTCGAGAACCAGACTTGGGATCTGGTTTTGCTTCCTTCATACAAAAATATTGTCAGAGGAAGATGGGTCTACATGACAAAAAAGGAAATGGATTAACAAGTGAGAAGACATAAGGCAAGATTGGTTTCCAAGGGATTTCAACAAATACACAGGATTGACCATGATGATAATTTTTCTCCGAGTAACAAAGTTGGATTCTATTAGGTTATCCCTTTCCATTGGAGTAGCCAAGGGATGGAAAGTACATCAAATGGACATGGAGAATACTTTTCTTCATGGGGATCTCTCAAATGAGATTTATATGGAGAAGCCACCTGGAGTCATACAAAATTCATCTTTAATTTTCCGACTCAAAAAGTTGCTCTATGGCCTAAAACAAGCTCTTAGAGCATGGTACACAAAGATGGACTCCTTCTTTTTCTCCAAGAATTTTGTTAGATGAAAATCCAATCCAAATTCCGACATGATGAGGAAAATTGAATCACTTCTAATCATAGTTATTTATGTGGATGATCTTTTGATCACTGACAACTTAGTTTCAATGATTTCCTCGATCAAGGGAATTCTTCATGACATGTTTTTTATGATGGACATGGGTCCAATCCATTTCTTTCTTGGTCTTGAGATCATACAAGATGCATAAGGAGGCTATATTAGGATAATTATGCTCGGGATCACTTGGAGAGATTCCACATGATAGACTACAAGTCTGTACCTACACCTTTCTTATTTGGGGTTAGACTTGAGGATGGTCAAGATACACCAGTGGTGGGAAACACCTTGTATCGACAACTTGTGAGGAGTCCTATGTATCTAACCCAAACCCAACCATATCTATCATATGCAGTAGGGGTAGTATCCAGGTACATGCATGAGACACATAAGTTACACTGGAAGGTTGCCAAGCACATCCCCAAATAGGATCAATTCGACATGGTAGTGAAATCTTCGAGACACAACTCTCTGTAAAATTTCATCCCAAATGGATAATCGAGTCAAAAGATACGACCCTCGAAAATCCTTGCATCATTCTCCTATGGTTGAAAATAATGCAACTCCTGTAAGTTATTGTCTTCAAACTTCTTCCACTTAACATGATTTAGGTTCAACAAGTGCCCCTTTGTAATCCATGTACTTTATGTTGGTGCTACGCCTTCCCACTGGACCACATATTGGTTGTATTGGCCTTATTGAGCATGAATGGTATTTTTATCTAAAATATTCACAAACTTTTCCTTTTTCTTGCTTGGAATGGCCTGTTTCCAATCTACCTCTGTCTCATTATCATCACCGAGATTGTCTCCATGGAAGATATATAAATCCGAAATGTTAAACATAGGGGAAATATTGAGGTCAGCTGGTAAATTGACCTTATAAGCATTTTCATTAATTTTCTTGAGAATCTTTCAAGGACCAATTTTCTTATACTTCAATTTGTGGTAGGTTCCTCTAGGAAACCACTCTTTCCATAAATAAACCATCACCAAATCACCTTAATTAAATACATGATATCGTCGGTGAGCATCTTTTATAATTTTTTTTTGTTCATTACTGACCTGCAACTTTTTTCTCACTTGTTGTTGCAACTGTTGAATGTGTTCTGCAAATGCTTCCCCAACATCACTGATCCTATCCCCAAGCGGTAGCTACACCAAATCTAGGACACCCATAGGATTTCTATTGTAAACAACATGAAATGGAGATTTACCTGTAGATCTATTCACTGAACTATTGTAGGAAAATTCTGGTTGAGGTAAATCCAAATCCCACTTCTTGGACTTCTCTTCGACAATGCTCTGTAACAATTTTCCCAAACTCCGATTTACTACCTCGGTTTTCCTATCTATTTGGGGGTGATAGGAACTATTGAACTATAATTTAGTCCCCATTTTCTTCCATAAAATCCTCCAAAAATGACCCAAGAATCGGGTATCTCTATTAAAGGTAATAGGTTTGGGACCCCATGCAATCTAACAATTTCATAAAAAACCAATTATTCCACCCTTGATTCATCATTGTTTTTCTTTCAAGCAATGATATGAGCCATTTTAGAGAACCTATCAACAACCCAAAAAATAGAATCATTACCATGCAGTGTGTTTGGGAGACCCAACACAAAGTCCATGCTTAGATCTTTCCATGGGTCTCTGAGTATTGGTAATGGCATATACAACCCTATGTTATGTGAGTGTCCTTTAGAAATTTAACAAATCCTACATTGTGTCGCATACCTAATTATATACTTTTTCATCTTCGGCCAGTAATACTTATCTTCGATTGAGGATAGTTTCTTATCCTTTCCAAATTGTCCTTCCAAACTACTATACTGAAGTTCTCTGATAATATTTTCTCTCATAGAACCAATTGGAATGCATATTTGTTTTCCTTTGAAGAGGTATTACATAAAATATTCACCCTAAGTAAGATCCATGCTCCCAACAACTGGATTCTTCAATTGTTCCACAATCTCTCAATTTTTTTTATCAGACACATAGAGATCCTTCAATGCAACAAACCCAATTATGTGATTTTCCATGGTTGTCAAAAGAACAGTGTGCCAACTTAAAGAATTTGCAACTTGATTATGTCATCCTAATTTTGTGCTTCAGAACAAAGGTGTAGCCTTGTAAGAAAGAGACCCATTTTGCATGTCTATTGTTCAATTTATTTTGGGTGTTTACGTATTTTAATGCAAGGTGATTGGTAAATAACAAAAACTCCTTTGGCACTAAATAATGCCTCCAATGTCGCAATGCTTTCACAATTGCATAAAATTCTACATCATATGTGGAGTAGTTCTTTCTTACCCCATTCAAATTTTCACTAAAAAATGCAATTGGTCTACCTCCTTGGCTAAGTATAGCTCCAATTCCTACATGTGAAGCATCACAGTCTACCTCAAACACTTTATCAAAATCTGGTAAGGCTAATATAGGTTCCTTAGTTGCCTTCTTCTTTAGAAACTTAAAACTTTCCTCAACTTCATTGGTCCACATGAATGTCTTTCCTTTGGTGCAATCTGTTATGGGTGCTACAATACTACTAAAATTTCAAATAATTTTTCCATAAAATGTGGCCAACCCATGAAAAATTATTACCTATGTTATGCTCCTAGGACTAGGCCACTCCAAAATTGCTCTAACCTTCTCTGAATCCATCCTGACTCCTTCTGTTGAGATGAAAAAACACAAAAATACCAAATTTTCTTATAGGAACCTAAATTTCTTCATATTTTCATAAATCTAATGTTTTCTAAATGCATCCAATATATTTTTTAAAAGTTGCAAGTGCTCTTCTTTGTTGTTACTGAAAACTAGGATCTCATCAAAATAAATGACAACAAACTTACCAATATAAGGTTGAAGCACAATATTAATCAAACGCATAAAAGTACTAGGTGCATTGGACAACCCGAATGGCATCACCATCCATTCATATAGTCCATCCCTGGTATTGAAGGAAGTTTTCCATTCATCCCCTTCACAAATTCAGATCTAGTGGTATCCACTTCGCAAATCAATTTTACTAAAATATTTAGCGCTAACTAGGAAATCAAGCATGTCATCCAAGCGCGGTATAGGAAATCAATATTTGATGGTAATTTTATTGATTTCTCTGCTATCTATGCACATCCTCCAGGTATTATCTTTTTTTGGAGTCCACAATGTCGGTACAACATAGGGACTCATGCTTTCTCTTACCAAACATTTGTTTATAAGTTATATCACTTGTCAATTGAGATATGCATGTTGTGTAGGACTCATCCTATAGGCTTCCTGATTAGACAAATATTATCCTAGGATTTGATCAATGTGATGTTGAATATCCCTCTTTGGTGGAAGACCATCAGACAGTTCATTAGGGATAACATCAACATATTCTTCTAGTACCTTGGCCACTTTAGTAGGGATTGGTATGTCTTCCTTGGGTCCTTTTTTCACTATTAATGCATAAAAAAATCATGTTGCCTTCATTTCCTTAACAAGCTCCCTTTCTGACAACATATTCTCAACTTTCCCCTCATCCATAAGGGGAAATAAGACGACTTTTGATCCATCCTTCCAAAAGGTGTAGGTATTATTTTCTCCATCATGCATGACTTTTATGTCATATTTCCAAGGCCTCCCCAATAACAGATGACATGCATCCAACATAATGACATCACACCATACTTCATCTTTATAAGTCTTGCCGATGGAAAATTTGATCAAACATCTTTTTTTAATGCTGACTTCATTAAATTTTTTGAATCATGCAATTCGGTAAGGATGGGAATGTGTTTCATAGCGTAATTTCAACTTATCTACAATATCTTTGGAAACCATATTCTCACAACTGCCACTATCAACAATAACTTGACATACCTTTCCTCTAGAAGTGTATTTGGTTCGAAAATTATTTGTCTGAAGCCAAGAATATTCATTGCCACTACTCTTCCTTTGCTATTTTTCGGGAATCACCATTGACCTCTGTATCATGACATTCTCCCCCATATTGGGCAAGACTTCATATTCAACTCCTTCTTCTTCATTCTCAGCTTGGACCAAGTTTAAACTAGGATGTTGTCCTTGCTTCGAGTCTTGCATGTTATAATTTGAGAATTCAAATACTTGATGACCCTCCACACTACACCTAAAACACACATAAGGTCCACACCACACGTAAGACACACATAATGTCCTCCTCTTCCACCACCGTAACCTTTACCCCTCTGAAAGCATCTTCCTCATAGTTGATTCAAGTTACCTTGTCGAGTATCTTCTACTTTTTCATATTTTTTGGGATGATTCTCCTATGCCACAGTTAAATCCACCCCATGAGGAAGATGATGTACCCCTCCTTTCTCCTATATTCATTTGAGAAAATTGTCAGTTTTGTTTCCTCGACCTTTAAGGCTAATTGGTATGCCTCTTCCATGCTGCGAACCCTATACATTCTTAATTCATCTTGAATACAAAATTTTAAACAATTCACATACCATGCAACCAGTTGCTCATCTGTTTCCTAGTGATACACATGAATAGACAACTGATAAAACTCATTTGTGAGTTCCTCCATGGTAGAAATATTTTGCTTCAAGTTCTGAAATCTATGAAAACGGGTCTGGGTAGAGTCCAAAGGAAAAAAATATTCTTAATTTTTTTTTTCATCTTATTCCAGGTACTAATTTTGTCTTTTCCTTTTTTTGTTCTATCTTTCTACACATGATCCCACCAGATCATGGCGTGACCCTTCAACTTCATGCATGCAAATTTCACCTTGTTTTCCTTTGTCTAGGCTTCCATTCAAGAGAAATTTCCATGGCGTTCAACCAATCTATTAACTCCTCTAGTTTAAGACTCCCAAACTTCCATTATGATCCCATCATGTTGAATTGTTATATTCTTTGTAGTGAAAGTCTATTCAAGGTGAATCAACTGACGGTCGAAAGTTGAGGTAGATTGACAACAAGTCGAAGGTCGAGGTTAGTCGATCAGGTAAAGTCGAAGTCAAAGGTCAAGGTGGTTCGACAGGGTAAAGGAATCGACAAAAATTCAAAGAGGTCAACCAACAAGAGGTTGACAAGCGAGCATGTGGGGACTGACTGAATACTGAATGAAGGCCAATTGGTATTTGACTGGTAATCCGACTTTGAGTCAACTGTAACAAAATTCCGAGATTTACGAGATTTGTAGTCAATGATCTACATGGATCTGTCACCATTTTTGGGCACCAAGTATTTATGGTTTTGCATGTTGTAAAGCCTATAAATAGGCATGTTTTAAGGCCGTAAAAGATACTGATAATGATAATCAATGAATCGCAGGATAGCCAGTCTTTAGAGAAATCTTTAGATGTAAGTTGTTGGTCATGCAGATGTAAGCCGGATTGGTTACAGGGTTGTTCTTGCGTAGAAAGATGGTATGATGTCGATTTTTTCTTAGATGTGGACCAAGGTTAGACATGTAACCTTTTATTCAAATTTAATAAGACAACAAGAGAGCAGGACGCTCAAGGAATGTTGGTTTTCCTGGTTTGGGTTTCCAGGGTAAAATATTTGTGTACTATGTGATTGCTTTGTCATTTTCCATATTGATTAAATTCTTCTTCTCTTATGCTAAGTTTAGTGTGGAATTGTTTCTCATTTCCTAACAAGTGGTATCAGATATGTGTTGTTCTTTGATGCATGTATCAGATCTCAATTTACCAATCTTGAATCTGAGAACTAAACCCTAGGTATAGTAAGAGTTGTAAGTCATAAATTGTGTTAAGATTGTGGTAAAGAATGGCGAGAAGTTCAAGAATAGAGAGAGAAAAATTCAATGGCTAGAATTTTGAGCTTTGGAAACTAAAAATGGAAAATACTCTTGTAGATCAAGAACAATGGACAGTGGCCTATCTAGGTACCCAGCCAACAGGCATGTCGATGGAAGAATGGGAGAAACTTGAAAGAAGAGAAAGAAGTATGATTCAACTTTGTCTTGTATATTCGGTACTATTGAATGTCTCATGTGAATATTCGGCCAAGAAACTTTGGGACAGGCTGGGAAGCTTATACCAGTCGAAGTCCCTAGTAAAAAAGTTGTTTCTTAGAAAGAAATTGTATCTTCTAAGAATGAGTGATGGAGGTTCAGTGACTGAGTATTTAAATGCATTTACCACTATTTTAAGCCAATTATCGTTTGTGGATATTAAAATCACTAAGGAAGAGAAGTGTATAAGCATATTATGTTCTTTGAATGACTCTTGGGATAGCTTAGTTGTGGCTATAGGGAGTAATACAACCACACTAGCGCTAGAAGACATGGTTACTTCTCTTCTGTCAAAATAAATGAGAAGAAAGAACATGGAAGGATCGACTAAAGATGCTTTAGTGGTGAGAGGTCGATTGATTGAAAGAGATAAAGACAATTCTCCAGTAGAAATTCTAAGTTGAAGGGTAGATCTAAAACCTCGGTTTAGTCCATAAGAAGATGCTAGAAATCTAGTAAAATTGGGCATTAAAAAAAGGACTATAAGTGGAGGGCGATGGAAGTCAATACGTGATCCAACAAGAAGCAGTCAACTGAGAGAAAGATGACCCTATATAAGGGAGGTGATGTGTACCTGGCATTGACTGGTACACAGTGGGATCAAGGTGTTTGGTTGATCGACTCATGAGTGTCCTATCATATGAAACCACATAGAGAATGGTTCTACGAGTATGAATGATATGATGGAGGTGATGTGTTCTTGGGGGATGATTCAACAACCAAAATTGTTAGACAAGGAAGAGTTCGACTGGTACTATAGGATGGGAGTAAAATAACCCTTCCAGGTGTGCTACATGTTCCCAGTTTAGCAAGAAATATGATATTTTCCAGTAAGATGAGTGATGTTGGAGTACACACTCTGTTTTAGAAGGATTCATGCAATCTGATCAGAGGTGCGATGCTCTTAATGAAAGGAGTTTAAATTGGAACCCTATACAAGTTGTTAGGGAATGTCGACTTGAATAGATGAAATCATATAAGCTCTGGGATCCTACATCAATGAGAACCATGTACAGTTGAGATGTGGTCTTCAGAGAAGTCAGAGGTAAGACTGATCCTAATGAAATTGTTCATACCTATAATAATCCTGAGACGGTGCGGTTTGAACTGAGGAATGAAGAATATGATTCAAATGAGTCGAATGAATTTGAGGAAGAGGTGGAATAACAAAATTTGATGGTAAGAAGGTCATAAAGACTAAGAAAACCAGTCGAAAGGTATAGTTCGCCCGACTTCCGTTTCGCATTTGTGTTAACTGTCATCGACAATGATCCCAAGTCGTTCAGTGAGGCAATCAACTTGGCAGAGGGTAAACTCTGGAAGGACACCATGGTTGAAGAGATGGAATCCTTGCCTAAGAATGAGACATGGGATTTATTCAAGTTACCTAGTGGAAGAAATCATGTGGGTAGAAAATGGGTATTCAAGAAGAAGATGATTGTCGCAAGAAAAGTCAAGAATTTAAAAGCTCGAATGGTAGCGAAAGGTTATTCCCAAGCCAAAGGAGTTGACTTTGGTGAGATTTTTTCCCCTGTTGAAAAATTAACTTCCATTAGAGTACTAATGTCTCTGGCTCAAACATTTGATCTGGAAATATAGTAGATGGATGTGAAGATAATGTTCCTACATGGGGACCTAGAAGAAGAAATATACATGAAACAACATGAAGGATTTGTAGTAAAGAGAAAGAAAGAGTTGGTGTGAAAACTGAAAAGACCCCTTTACGGTCTAAATCAATCGCCAAGGATGTGGTACTAGAATTTTGTCACATACATCCTTAATTTGGGATTTGTGAGAAGAAAAGTAGATCACTGCATATATTCCAAGGAAGAAGGTGGGCGTTTCATATATGTATATTTTCATTTCGATGACATGTTTTTGATTGCAAACAAGATGGACGCAATAAAGGAGGTGAAGAAGAAGGTATCCTCCAAGTTCAACATGAAGGATATTTGTGCAACAAATTCCATTATGGGAATGAATATTAAGAGAGGTTGAGCCACTAGAAATCTTTGGTTGAATCAGACAAAGTATATTGAAACAGTTATGAAATAGTTCAACATGCAGTACTGCAAACCAATGAAGGTGCCAATTCCCATGGGAGCAAGGCTAACTGTTGAACAATGTCCAAAGAAACAGAAATAATTAAAGTACATGGCATGTGTTCCATATGCAAGTGTTGTTGGTAGTCTAATGTATGTGATGATCTGTACTCGACCAGACATTGGCCATGCAGTGGGAGTGTTGAGAAGGTACATGTCGACACCTGGAAAGGAGCACTGGAAAATTGTCAAGAGAGTATTTAGGTATTTGTGTAGCATGAACGATTATGCTATATGCTACCAAGGAAAACCTGGAAGTGACAGTGGTAAAGTAAATGTACATGGTTTTTTCGACATTGACTAGGCTGGAGATATGGATCGATGGAGGTCAACCAATGGATATGTCTTCAAGATGTTCGGTGGAGCAATAAGATGGATGAGTAAGAGACATGCAGTCGTATCCTTGTCAACAACATAATTTGAATACATGGCAGCCACTCATGGAATCAAAGAAGCAGTATGGTTGCAAAGGTTGTGTTCAGGAATCGGGTTTGAGTAGAGAGCTATGAAGGTAAGTTGTGACAGTCAAAGTGAAATATTTCTGGCAAAGAACCTTGCTTAACATTCGAAGACTAAGCACATTGATGTACAATACCATTTCATAAGATATATGGTGGAAAGTAACAAGGTGATACTAGAGAAAGTAGACACGTTGGAAAACATAGCAGACTCATTGACCAAGTCTGTGAGTGTTGTGAAGCTCTCTTGGTGCAGAGAGGCAATGGACATTTTTTCCTTTGGTTTGTGAACAAAAGTTCAAGAATCTCCTGGTTTAAGTAAAGAAGACAACAAGTGGGAGAATGTTGGATTGTTATATTCTTTGTAGTGAAATTCCAGTCAAGGTGAATCGATTGATGGTTGAAAGTTGAGGTAGATCGACAACAGGTCGAAGGTCGAGGTTAGTCGACCAGGTAAAGTCGAATTCAAAGGTCGAGGTGGTTCGACAGGGTGAGGGAATCGATATCAAGTTGAAGAGGTCGACAAGAGGACATGTGGTGACCAACTAAAGACCGAATGAAGGTCGACTGGTAACCCATATTAGAGTCAACTGTAACAAAATCTCGAGATTTGCGGGATTTGTAGCCAGTGATCTTCATGGATATGTAACCTTTTTTGGGAACCAAGTATTTAGGATTTTTTATGTTGTAAATCCTATAAAGAGGTGTTTTGTAAGGTCGTAAAGGATAATGATATTGATTATCAATGAATCGTAGGATAGCCAGTCTTTAGAGAAATATTTAGATATAGGTTTTTGGTCATGCAGATGTAAGTCAAATTGGCTACATGGTTGTTCTTGCCCAGGCAAGAGGGTGTGATTTCAATTGTGTCTTAGGTGTGGACCAAGGTTAGACATCTAACATTTTATCCACAACAAGAGAGAAGAATGCTCAAGGAATGTTGGTTTTACCGATTTGAGCTTCCAGGGTAAAATCTCTATGTACTATGTGATTTCTTTTTCATTTTTGTTCTTGATTAAATTATTCTTCTCTTCTTCTAGGTTTACTGTGGAAGTGTTTCTCATTTTCTGACACATCATTTCTCCCTTCGAGATCCTTGAGCATCCTTTCTTACAAAATCACGCGCTCTAATTGTTCTTATTCATGTTCTTTATGTTGATCTACATTTCATTGGTATGTCTCTTCATCAGACACATCTCTTTGCATTATTCCCCCACTTTCTAGCATGTTTGTAATATATGCTACTTTCCTTTGAAGTTTTTTCATATATCTACACATCTAAGCTAGACTTGCTCTTCCTCTTCCTCTCTCATCCATCTTCCTACTCCGATACCAAATGATGTAGCCAATAAAATTTGATTCATTCATGAGATCTAAAAACCATGCAAACACACGAGAATGAAAAATCACTCTCTTTTATTCCTTCTCCATCATAATTATTACATTGGAAGTTCAACCCCTTTAACTACTAATTGAAAATTTCGAAAACAACTAATTTTAGAAAATTCTCGCATGACTCTAAAAATGACCAATAACTAAAAGATAACTAGAGAGACACTTTTTGTCAACTAGTTTTTTTTATTAAGTGCATAAACTAAGAGATAAATGATAATTACAAATTTAAAAAATCCTAAAAAAAACACTAAAACCTCAATTAGAGGCCTTATATGAAGGAATTTGTCCCTGGAAATGTGTCGAAACGGGGTTCAATCTGAAGGATCATATCCACATAATAATGAACTGTTTGAGACACAACTCTATGAAAAATTTCATCCCAAACAGATAACCGAGTCAAAAGTTATGACCCTTGAAAATGTCTGCATCAAATATTCTCCCCTTGACAAGGGTGTCACACACCCTCCCGTCAATTCTCAGTTACTATTCAGTTAGACTAGTTGAGTGATGTGTTGCATGTGAACATTTGTTTTATCACTAATCATTTCATGCTAACCTCGGGATCATCACCAATAATGCGCACTTGCCTTGGAATAATCACCAGTAAGGCACATTCCACATGTGTGAGTGATCTCCTACTCATTTCACTCCAGTTTGGCTAGTTAACTTATGACTGCATGGACAGTTAACTAGGACTAGGTGGAATTTGAATCCAGTGAAGTCAGTGTTTGTCAAATCTCTCTAGAACACTCCTAATGCACATTAGTTGACCGCTATGGAGATTTAGTTGTGTGATACATAGTATATCACTTGTATTGTATCATTTTCTCTCATTTTGTTGATATAAGTTCTTTCACTCTTTCCTCTATTTTTTGTCTTCTCTTCACACTATTTGCAAGTTGTGTACATTTTATTGTTAGCCAGATCATCTTAAGTGCGAGTATCTCAAAAACTTTACAGTTTATGGGATCAAATAATTTGAAAATAAAGTTTACAAGTTATATTTAATTTTTATGAGTTAACAAATTATAGAATCCCAATTAGTATAGAGTTAACAAATCATAGAGTTCTATATTATACTAAATATTTTGAAAAATATAATTAATATATTTGTAAAATGATCTCTCTAAATAAACTACTTTTCATCTTCTACTTCGTTTCTTTTACAAATTTTACAATTTTTCTATGTTAACGTTTTTTAGATTTTGTCTAACACAATATTTATTTATAAATTTCTTGAAAAATTCTCCTATCTATCTATCTATTTTTTTCAAGGCCACCACCAATCCACACCAAATTGATGTATGAGACCCCTTCCGTCCAACGATTTGACTGGTAAAATCTACAAAAGTATATAATTAAACAAAAAAATATATTATATAATATAATTTAATTAAAACAATTTACATCTTTCAATAACCATCTATTATTATCATCATTAATAATATATATTGAAAAAAAATTATAAATATAATAATTTATTTCAATTAGTTATAAGATTAATTAAAAATAATAAATGTTTATTTTAAAATTAAAATAAATTAGAAAAACACATCTCGTTCCATCTAACTTCCGATTAGATTCCAACCTTTCCTCCTACCTCAATATGACAAACAGATTTGTTTTAAATTTCAAATAACGAGTAGCCACCATAAATAAACATAAATACGTGGTAAATGGCACAAGGTTGAAATTGACATTATATACAATGTAAGGTAAAGAATGTAATACATGAAATCCAACATTGTGGAATTCTACCGCTCGCCGTGTCTGTTTTCTGGAAAAGACTTTGATGGTAGTATTGTATCAATCTCTTGTTTTATTGGTGGAAAGGCTTTTCCACTTTCACACGGATTTGAAGATTTTGGATTGATCACAAACAAACAACCAATTTTCAATGATGTTGTTTCTTGTCTGTACCACAACTTCATGCATCCTTTTCTCACTCTATCTCTATGATTATTATTCCTTGAATTGATGTGAAGGAACCACCTTCCAATACAATTATGGTGAAATTTCCCCCACTTTCATCACCTAGATGTCCCATTGAACACAACCATTTCTCTTTCTCTACGGTCATTTCTCATTTCTCTTTCTCTGTTAATGCCTTTCAATTTTCCTCCCCTTTTTCATAATCTAGATGTCATGTCAACACGACCATTTCTCTTTCTTTGTTATTGCCTTTTAAATTTCCCCACCTACTTTTAATTTTGCTCACCTAAATATCCAGGTCAACACGGCCATTTCTCAGGTCTCTTTCTCTTTATTTCCTTTTAATTTTCCTCGCCTAGGTGTCCCGGTCAACATGACTATTTCTCTTTCTCTATTGTTGCATTTTAATTTTCCTCACCAAGATGTCCATGTCAACATGACCATTTCTCTTTCCAAAGACTAGCCCTCAGAGAGCTTGTAAAAATATGCTCCACCTACTTCCCCCACTCTAATACGTTCTCCATTCCCAAGTGTCCAGGTAACTCAATCTTTGACCACATTCAAAGCATAAACAAGACCATTTCAACAATTTCACTTATGTGAGGGCCCCCTAGATTCAGATCTTAGCGAGTCTACCACTTCCTTTTTTCTTTAAATACTTGTCTTTCACATTTTCTTTCCAAAGACTAGGAACTATCAAACTTTTCCACAAACTCTTAGCAGCAAGAGCTTTCCCAAATAAAAAGAGGTTTTTAAATTCCCAACCACCATACTTTTTAGGCTTTGCAATATTTTCCCACTTTACGAGGTTAATTCCACCCTTATCCCTTTTAACATTCCACAAAAAGATGAAGACCCTTTGTATTATCTTATACATTATGTAACGAGGAATTTTATCGAGAGAAAGCCAAAATACTGGAATATTTTGTAAGATGGAATATATCTTCCCCCTAAAGAAAGCCACCTATTGTACAAAGAATTTATTTTCTTTTCCACTTTCCTAAGAAGCCAAAGAAAATCACTTTTGATATAACTTTTAGGTTTAAGAAAAAAACCTAAGTACTTAAATCCTTCATCCAAAAGTTGAAAATTGAAAGGAAGAAGTTGCTTGATAAGAGTTAATTCATTTTCCTCCAAACCAACTATCATGAAAGAACACTTACTTTCATTGAAAATCATACTTGTGGTAGAAAAAAAAAGCTCCAAAATCTCCTTGTAGACTGACCATTCCTCAATCAATCCTTTCCCCAAAATCAAAACATCGTCGACAAAGAGCAGGTGGGTGATTTTAATAACCGAAGAAATCTTAATCCCAACTAACCTCCCTTCCTGAGTGGCTTGTTTAATTAACCCGCTAATACCTTCCATAATTAACATGAAAAGTAAAGGGGGCATAGGACATCCTTGTCTTAGTTCTTTATGGATCTTGAAGAACTTAGTAGGAGAACCATTAATAATGACAACAAAGTTTGTTGATTTTAAACATCCCATGATCCAGTTTGTGGCTTCAAGGATTAAATCAACTTGTATAAGAACTAGTCTTAGAAAATCCAAAATTACTCTGTCATAGGCTTTCATTAAGTCTATCTTCATAATCAAATCCTTCATCTTTTTAGAATTAATCTCGTGTATACTTTCTTGGGAAACACCGATGGCATCTAAAATTTGCTTGTCATCCAAGAGACCAAATTGTTCTTTGGTCATGAATTTTGAAAGCATATGTTTGATTCTATTGTTGATAATCTTTGTGATAATTTTATAAATCAGGTTACATAGTGAAATCGGAAGAAATTCAGAAAAAAGTCTCAGGTTTTTCTTTTTTAGGAGTGAGTGCAATAAAAGTGACATTCAAAGAACCATAAAAAACCCCTGAAACTCTTGATTCTTCAACTACATCTAGAATATCAGGACCCATAATGTCAAAAAATTCTAGAAAGAGTTCGACCGTCCACCCATCCGGTTTGGGGATTTTATCCTTTTCAAACCCCTCCAACACCTTTCAGACTTCTTCCAAAGACACTTGAGTTACTATTCTCTGACCTTTCTCAGCAGAAAAAAACCTAGGATAGGTTTGAATGACTTCCATTTGTTTTACAATAGACAAGTTGTCTTGATCATTAAACAAGGCCTTAAAATGAATTGCAACCTCCTTCTCTAGAATCCTTTGTCCGTAAACTTTTATACCTTCACTGCCCACAATATCCCAGATAGTATTCAACCTTTTCCTTACATCAACAAGTTTGTGAATTTTTTTTGTGTTTTTGTCCACGCTAGACAACTAGAGAGTCATGATCTTTTGGCGCCAAGTCTCCTCTATAATTTGCAAAATGTTTGACTTTTTTCCTTCCAAATTGTTGACCAAAAGAAATTCATCATCCAAAAAAACTCCACTTCTATTGCACTGATAAAGATATTCCAATCTACTTTCAATCTCCACCAACTCTTCTCAAAGGCTCTTCTTTTTTTCTTTTTCCCAAATAATTACTTTAGATTTCAACTGTTTTAGTTTAGAAACCAGACTAATCATTGGAGAAGCATCCAAAACATTACCAAAATCATCCCAAATCTTTCTAACCAAATATTTAAATTCATTATCAACTAACCAAACCGAGTTAAATTTAAATGGATAAGCAATTATTTCATGATCACATCTAAGCTCAAGAATCATAGGCATGTGATTCGATATCCTTGAATTCGCCACCCAAGATAGACACTTGTTTATAGAAAAAAATAAATATTCACTCATAAAAAACCTATCCAGTCTCTTTGCTACACCTTCATAACCCCTTTTTCCATTCCTCTAGGTTGGAGTAAGAGAATAAGGTTCAATATCAACCAAGTCATTGTCTTGAATCATCCAATCGAAAAAAGAGGCCAAAGGATCCAATCAGATTGATTGACCCCAAACCTCTCTAACCAACCTGTAAAATTTAAATTACCTCCCAGAATTAAGTTATCTATTCCTAGAATACCATCTTCCATAACATCCTACCATAAAATTTTCTTGTCCAAATAAGGACCATAATAGTTAAAAACTCTAATACCCATGTTCAGATCCTTTGAATCCCCTCCAAAAGGATCCCTGCATCAGAAAAAAAAAAAGGACTCAAGTTATCCTTAAGAGGATTCTAAGTAGAGAGAATCCCCCCTGAAAGATCAACCGAATCCATTGAACACATCTCCCACCCTACCAAAAATTTGGAAAACACCTCTCTAGCTCTTTCACTAGACACCACAGTTTCTTGAATTAATAAAATATCAGGATTCACTAACTCAAAAAGTATCTTGAGGGCTCAAAATTTAGGGGGCCCTCCTACCCCTCTAACATTTAAGGAAAGGAAGATCATGGATTAGATATTGCAAGGTATTTTTGACCTCTAAGAGCCTCGGGACCTTCTGAAACACTCTTTACCACTAAGGAAACTACCTCCTTTAAAACCTTTTTAGATCTTCAAGTTTGAATAGGAGAGAAATCCTTCCCTAAAGCTCCATGTACCACTCCATTCTTTTTTCCTGTACCCGACAACTTCAATTTTTCATTGATATTCAAAGAAGTATTCACAGTTGTTTCCTTTCCAATCTCTTTCACCATCTCCGAAGACTTTAACTTAATCCCTTCATAAGTTTGTAATGGAGTTTTCTTTAAAATATCTTTATAAGAAGGAGCAGATTGATAGGACACATCCTTATCATGCGTAACTATATCATCAACTCCAAGATCCTTAAAATAAAAAGGGGTTTTCATCTCTGGAAGAATAGCCTTTTCGTCTACAGAGAAAACCTCTGATGGAAAACTAAATCCTCCTTCGAATTGTTTAGAACCCACTGCATCGAAGATTGAAACATTATTCCTCCATAAACATGGGCTTGCTCCTTATTTCTCCGTAAAACACAATCATTCTCACATGACAATATATGGTCATCAGACAATATCAAATCAATATTCATTATGACCGTCTTAGGCTTATCAAAGTTTGACCAGGAACCAGACAAACTAAGTTCCTCCCCATAACCCTTCCCAACATCTCCACTCCCATAAATGTTTGTGCTTGGAAGACTAACAATTTTGGATGAATAAAAAAAGTGTTTCCTCCCTGATGAAGAAACAATATTCAGGCCCTCCCATGAACTTATAGCATCAATTTATTCTTCATTTAATGAATCAAGTAGTAACATGGAGAATTATTTCAAATTACCTAGAAGAGTCGATTCCTCCGCATGATATGAATTCTTTTGGCATGGAGAATTCGCATTTTCGAAGCCCGAGCATGAAAAATCCAAATCACATTGAGAAAAATCTTTTGAAGGTTCTTCATCATCAACACTCTCAAGGCTATCCAAGGATGAATATGAATCGACCCTCTTAAACCCCAAACAATCTTTTAGAAGATGGCATGTTTCTTTGGACATAGAGAACCTGAAAGGTATGCCCCAGTATTCCAAATTATGGATGAAAGTCTTCCCCCTCGAAAGAATAATGCACTTTTCCAACAAGCCCTTATGCATGTCTATTTCAACAAGGATTTTACCCATCCTTTTTTCTTCTTCATTCAATAACTCATCTTCAACATGCAAAAATTTGCCCAGTTCATTTCCCACCTCCACAAAAGCCTCTTTATTCCAGAACACTAGAGGCAAACTAGGTGAAAGGACCCACAAATGCTTGAACCTAAAATGGTATTTCTCTAGAATAAAATTATGATTCTAACACTTTAACATTAAGCTCCCCTTTCCACACAGCCAAACTCCTAAAAGGATTTTCTTGGCATCTTCTTCAGATAAAAACTTGAAACTGAACCAACCTCAACTTAAAAAGGAGATTTATGGACTGTAACCCAACACTTGACTCCAATTTCCATCAACCCAACTTCCCACATCATTTTTTCCTAGTGCCCAATTGCTAAACTTCCCCAATAGAACACATAGCGATGTCATCACCACATCCTTCAAGCCAACATCCCTGCCCAAAACCATTTCTTTAGAACATTTCCTTGGCTTCCAGGATTTCCTCTTTTGTAAGAACCGCTTACGACTTATACCTTTTCGATCTCTTTCCAAACCAAATCCCTCTCCTTTCTTCTTAACTTATAGAGAACGAAGGTCGAAAATGTCTGCCCCAATGACATCCTTCCTATCTAATTGCAGGTGATCAAAATTTAAACCTTCTCCAAGACCATCAGAAACCCGAGCCACACTAAAACAATGCTTCTTGTAAAGCGTATGAGCCTGATTATCCAAACATTGCATATCATTGATTTGGATTTAAGGAATAATGGGTTAATAGGGGAATTTCCTAAGTATCTCACATTTTTCATAGCTTAAGGGTTTTAAGTGTTGGTTATTATAATATCTATGGTGGTATTCCTCATTGGATTACAAATCTTTTCAAATTACAAGTGTTAGATTTATCTAACAATAATTTCAGTGGAAGAATACCATCAGATCTTCATAAACTCGAGGGGTTCATAATTAATGGATCGTTGCAACTCATTGTTGATAAACTATATGAAGATCTAAGGATTAACATGAAAGGCCAATAATATGTTCTTCCATATGCCTTGGCGACAAGGACAATGCTTGATTTGTCTAACAATGATCTTATGGGTGAAATACCGTCTAGCATAGGAAATATCAACAACTTGCAATTGTTGAATTTATTTATGAACCATTTGGAAGGGAATACCCTTGCATTGTTTAGTGACATATCTACTTTGGAGCAACTGGACTTGGCAGAAAATAATTTGAGTGGATGAATTTCTCAAGAACTCTCTACATTATCATTGTTGTCATATGTTAATGTTTCAAACAACAACTTATGTGGGATAATTCCAATAGGAACATAGTTTAGCACATGGAGCGAGACTTTATTTCAAAGGAATAAGTGTTTATGCTAATATCCTTTGCAATGTCAATGCAATCAAGAGAGAGAAAGAAATAGTAAACAAAATAGTAATGTTAAAGTGGGATGGTTGAGTTGTGTGAATGAGAAAATGTCATTGTTAACATTGGGGATGAGAATAGGAATGAGATTTGGGGAGTGATTGGTTTGTTTATACTTTGGGATAAAGAAAGACATTGGATATTGGCTTTTAAAAAACCACAACCATTTTATGAATTGTATCGATTTCGTAAATAATAAAAAAATCACAACCAATTTATGGATTATGTCAATTTTGTAAAAGATAAATAGTGAATGAGTAAAATTTATAATAATGATGATTAATGTCCACTTAAAAAAAATGATATATCTAATCTTAAGAAAGATCTATTCTTATAATAACATTTTCATGATTTTAAAATAATATTTTATTTTATTTTAAAAATTAATATATACCTAAATTGCAAATAAAATTTCATAGGTCATTACCCTTGTCGAGTCATAACGGAACTTACTTTATTTTGTTACGTTTTCAATTTAACATTGTTTTATCTCTATCTAATTAGAGGTAAATAACAATATCTACATACACATCTTATTGGTTTACCGTTTAAGGTCATACTAAAATATTGATCTACGGGTTAAGGAAATACTTTACCAATTTAAAATCTTTTCAACTCTCTACTTTGACATGGTTAATTAATTCTGACTCACACCTTTTGAACCTGTTTAGTATGTTCCCCTCACATTCGAAGTAATGGTATGTTAAATCATAGTTAATTTTAAGATTACACGACCAATTCAAGCATTTCAATTACATTTAGACACGGTTATCGAATTCTTTTTTAGTAAGAAAAACCACTTATATTAGTAAAATATAAAAACTGTCTTTTTTTCAGTTCATACAAAACGTAACCATGCTTCAAACAAATTTTTTGTTTTTGACTCCTATCAAAACAGTGGTCATGAAGTCACTACTGTATACATATCAATATTAAGAAAATACTAAAAAATGTATTCTTCTTTTGCCTGCCATTACAATATTCCCAAAACAGAAATATATTTTGTATGGTGATATTTACTCTTTCAAAATTTTCTTGTTGTCCATCCAAACTCTGTGAGCAATAAAAACCACCTTCGTCCATAAGAAATGCTTCCTTTGATAGTCGATCAACATTCTGGTTGAAATTTCTATAAATGTGATGAGCTTTGATTTGCTGGAAATGACTGCTCAATGCTCTAATATTTGTCATCCAGGTCTACAAAGATATCACCTGTAGATTATTAACATTAGTATACCAATCGATAATGACATTAGAATAACGCATCAATAGTATTCTTTGTATCTGTTTAAGATAAGAAAAATAAAATATTAGCCAAAGTGCCATCAATTCCCCTTTAGTATTTATTCATTTGCCACAGCTCATTTTGAATTTATATGAGCCCAATTTTGAAAATTTCATAAAGGCTCCATCCTCGCATATTGATCCTCTTTCCTGTGATGCCCCATCGAATAAACCAACTGCCCCTTCCCATTCAATATCTGGTGGTATGTCAATCCTATTTGGTAGGGAGTCTTGTGTATTTTTTTGTTCACCCAAGTCCTGTATAATGATGGTACAAACTCTGCTAAGGTTATTTGGTTGACCTTCAAAAATCATCCTATTCCTATGTTTCCAAACCTCCCAACTAATAAAACATGGGATTTCATTCCATTTTTCCTTCTTCTTAGTCCAGTTAAGGAGATTATTTTCAAAAAGTCCTCCTTGCCAAGAATTGACCATCTTTAGTTACTTAGATATCATCTGCAAGATATTTTTTATGAAAGTACAATCCCCAAACAATTGTAAGACAATTTCTTCACTTTCCTTACAAAGCACACATATGCTAGGACCCTGAAAGCCCCTTTTTTTCAAGTTGTCCCGAGTAAGAATTTTTTGTTCCATCATAAGCCAGACAAATAGTTTTACTTTCATTGGTAGTTGCCACTTCCAAATCATAGAGTACGAGAATTTTGTCTCTTCTCCCTTGTCCTTCAATGGTTGAACTTCATATGCTAGTTTACATTTTACTTGACCTTGTTTGGTGTCCCATGACCACAATAACCTGTCTTTATCTTCCTTTAATACAAATCCATCACTTACCAACCCTTTAGTATATTTTTTCCATTCGTTTTTTTGATCTCCTACCAGGCCTAAATTTTCAACAGTTTTCCATTTTGTAAATTTATTACCTTCCTGTGTAAATGTTCCTGCATGCGCAAGACTGGTTATCCCTTGTTCTTTTAACAGTAATATAAGATTCTCAGATAACTTAAAGAAAGAGTGGGACCTGACCAAAGGATCAACACCAATTATAATATCTCTCCCACTTCCGAGCTTCCATACTAACCAATCTGTGATTATGTCAACCGAGGAGGTGAGGGCTCTCTAGAATTTTGAAGATCCATTGCAGTTATTTCTCCCTTGCCTGAACCACTTCTCAATAGTTTTCCTTTTAAGATATTTTTGCATTATCACCTCATGCCAAAGTCCAGGCAGCATTAGGCATATCCATAAGCTTTTTTCTGCCAAAGCTTGTCCAAAGATAAAAATATTTTTTATTCCCCAACCACCATCTTTTTTGGGTGTTGCAATCTTTTTCGAGTTTGTGAGATGCATACCTTCCTTTGATTTTTTACCAGACCAAAGAAAGCTAAACATCCTTCTTCTAATGTTGTTTAGTACACTTTTGGGAATTTTTGCCAATGACAGCCAATACATCGAAATGCTTTCAAGTACTTCTTTTACAAGTATGACTCTACCATCAAGGGTAAGCTACCTATGATTCTAGCTCAGAATTCTCTTTTCAATTTTTTTCTCAAGCCAAAGCTCCACTCTATTATAGCAGTTTGGTTTGATGAAAAACCCAAGATACATAAATCCTATATCTAAAGGTTTAAAATCAAAAGACAATAATTCCTTCAACAAATTAAGATCTGCATCATCCCATCCTACTTCTAAGAAACTGGATTTTTGTGTACTAAATTACATCCATGTAGCTTTGCAAAATAAATCCAAAACCTCCTTGTATTCTTTCCATTCATCAATGCATCTGATCCCCAAAAAAATTACATCATCTACAAACATTAAATGTGTAATATTTAACCCTCTAACCACATGAACTCCCTCAATTTTCTGATTATGTACCCTCTCCTGTATAATTATGCCGATCCCTTTCATAACAAATTCACACCTTTTAAACATTATTAAATTTCTCTATTGTTGCTGCTACTAGAAGTCCCTTTTTATCATCGTATCCTATGATTATTAAATTTCCACTTACACAAATAATACTATTTATTTTTTATCATTCTATCCTATGATTACTAAATTTTTACTTACATAAATAATAGTATTTTAAATTTATAGTTAATTTTAAATTTATAAAAATTATGAATCTTTTTTATTTTATATAAATTTTCATTAGTTTATGGCTAATTTTAAGCTTACTTTATGTATTTAAATTTAGATTATCGATTTAAAATCTTTAACTATATTTTGACATCATGATTGAATTTTTACTCACACCTTTTACATATGGTTATTGAATTGTCACTTCTTCTTTTTTAATATAATTTAGAGATATTTATGTTATATAATAGTTGTTGTGGAAACTCATAACAAGATTAAAAAAAATGTTAGTTTTAGATTTCCACTAAAATTGTCAATTCCTTATTTGTCGAATACAGAAAACTTATGTCTACAAAAACCACATATCCATATTTTTTATATGAGTAAATTTTGACAAAGTGTTGACGTAATAAAAGACAAAAGTAATTTATGACTAAACTAGATTACGAGCTTGATTTCTTGTCACTATTTGTTGTATTATTGAAAAATGTTTTTTGTTCTTTAGTAATATTGTCCAAGCTTCCTTTGTCTTTGATGAGGACATTGCTATTCCTTCCAATCTCGATTTGTCTTGATTTTGGAATTCTAAATGTTCTTGTGTCTCATCTTCTTCATCTTGATCCACTTAGCTCACCTTTGTTTGAGGGCTAAGTTGGGGCTATGCATCCTAATCAAGATCTAAATGAAAAGCATGTTCCTCTTCCACCATGTTGTGCCAATCCTTACTGAAGTGGAGGGTCCTATTTTCATCGAGCGTCCCTAATTTTCTCTGGATTCACTGGTGTGTCCCTAATTTCCTCTGGATCCACTTTTGGCTCTTCCACGGGAGGGTTCAATTCAGGTGGATTTTCCTTGCTAATCAAATGATGTTCTTCCTTGGCTCCAACCCACCAAGTTAGTTTTCACTGGTGCTTCCTAACTTGCCTTGGTCCTTTTGGGTAGTTTGCTGCTAAATGCCATATTTAAAAGCAACCTATACAATAGAAAGAAATGCGTTCATAATCAAAATTATATGTCCAAGAGTAGCTTTCACCTATCAAAATTATTTATGCCTGAAACCCTTTGTTGAAGTCTATTTCCACACATATTTAAGCATATGTTGTGCCCCTATGATTCTTTGTTTTAGTACTTTGGTAATGAAATTTTCCAAGGGATTTGTGAATGGCTCAAAAAGAGTCTGAACCTCAAAAATGCAAATGTATATTTGTAACTCTAACCCACACACGAGCCAAGGAAAAGGTATCTATCATTGGGTTGAAGGATGGGATCCATTGTTTCATACATTATCCTAAATTTCCCAAGAATCAAATTTTCAAGTTTAAAATCAAATCCATGTCTTATGCAAGATCAAACTCAGCAATGAAGAACCCCTTTGTATGGGGATAAACAAAAGATTCTTCTTTTAACTCAAATTTTCAAGAGTCAAGAAGCCATAGACCATTGAAGCAACACACAAGATCATTGATACCGTAAAAAGGCTACCTAGACTATAACATATTCCATTATGGAAATAGTCATGGCCGTAGCCTCTTGAAACAAAAGACAAGTAGAACATGAGACATTCTTCACAATATCACTGAAAGAAACCTTATTTGAATTACCTTTGAAGGAAGAGGGTCGGATCGACATCCATCGTCCATGTTGGCTCTTCCAGATTGCCCAAGATTAACTTCCACATGAGTTTTGGATGCATTAGGGGAGGAAAACACAACATAAATTGAATGAGTTGTAGCCATGCAAATATCATAATCGTCGAGGCAGAGAGAATTGATCAGAGTCGTTGCCACCAAGGAAAATTACTTAAAATTTAAATGTGATGATTGAATCAAGGTTGGGGTCAGCTTGCATGAACGACTAAAGCTGAACCCTAACCATCACCACCTCTCTTGATTGCACAAATTCAACTGTACTTTATTATTAAATTCTTACTTATCTAAAGTAATGATATTTTAAATATATAACTAATTTTCAATTTATAAAAAATATGCATCTTTTTATATTAAATTTACATAAGATTTAGATGTATTTCATATATATATATATATATATATATATATATGTTTTCATACATTTTATTTATACATTTTAACTTTAACATTAGAATACAAAATTCAATATTAGTAATTTGGCGATAACATAAAGATTACATGACATATTCCCTTTTTATTATGTTCTTTGCAATAGAAAGTGTTTGAATTCCGAATTGATTTGTTCCATTTGAATATTTTATTATTAATTAATTATTCATTAGTGTCTATAAATTTAGATTTTAATATTATATAACATTTAGGTTAAATAAAAAAACTATAACTTATTCATTTATATATATTTGTTATTATTAATTTAGATTTTAATATTATATAACATTTGAATTAGATAAACAAACTTAACTTTTATTATTATTAATTTAGATTTTAATATTATATAATATTTGAATTAAATAAATAAACTATAACTTTTTTTAATTAGTAGAGAATATAGTTGTAGATATTTATTCAATTCCAAATATTTATTACTAATTTGAACATACTTCAATTAATCAAATGTATATTTCTTTTTTACATTTCATAAACTTATATTTAATATTAATAATATAATTTTGTGATTTTATTAAGGATTAAATGAGATACTCAAATATCATAGAGATATTTAGTTTAGAAACTTAACCCCAAACCTCTTATTTGTACTTTACACCACTCAACCATTTAAGTTAGTCCATCAAACTATATCTTATATACTAACTTTATATTTTATTTTAATATATTTTTTGAAAGCCAAAATAATAGGGAAACCAATTTTTTTTCATAAAATCTAAAAAAAAATATTTTTAAATTGATAGAAGTACAAATATTAGATATTAACATTATACAATTTAGTTACAATAGTGGTTTTTGAAGATATTAAATTTATTTTTATATAAAAATAATTTTATCAATCCAAAAAACTAATTTCTAGAA
>ML776791.1:1540709-1555729 GCA_009831015.1 Picea engelmannii
AGGTTAATTTCGAATGCAAAATCTGGTTACCATGATCTGAAATTAACATTGTATCAAAGTACGTTCCCTGAAATTAACAAATTTAGTTTATGTTGGTAACTTGCCCATTCATGTTGATTTGAGTATCTCTGGCATGCTTGAAGTCTTGAACTAAATTTTTTTCAACAAGTCAGCAAGTTCATAAAATAAGCATCATACAAATATCAACTACCATATTACTATTTATTTACTGTGTAGTTTGGTTTGGACTTTTAACCTTCTGCTTCACAATTTTGGAGGTTCGTGTTAATATCTTACATATTGCTTTGGTTACCTCTGAGGCTCAAAATTAAGGAGCTCTTAATCATGGACAAAGCTCAAAGGTTGGCATTTTAGTTAAGTTTTATATATCCTTCACACTGTAGGCGATATAAAAGCTTTTCTTCATCTGAAGAAAGTGGTTCATGTACTCCATGAGTGTTATGTCAAACCCCTTGGCATACACAAAAGAAAGGCCTATACAGAGCATATAGTGCTTGGCATTGGAACATGGTTTGGTCCAGTTTCATCATTACTCCTGTTCTTAAACATTGAGAATTCTTAACCTCAAGGAGAAACTTTGGAAGTGCTTTTCGAGGAAACTGATGTTCTCTTGATATGTGATAACTTGTCTAGGTTTGACATTGAAATGCCATAATGGCTATGATATTATTAGCTGGTAGGTTTGAGTAATTTTTTATGGTTCTGCTATGGACATCATTTAAAGAAGAGGAGATGAACATGTAGTTAGACACAAGTTCACTTTTGAAGTGATTTTCCATGCACAAATTTTGCATACCTCATATTTTAGGTCTTCATGATTGTGGAGATGATACCAAGAGTAATCTCATTAGGATAGAAGCTGTGACAACATGTTTCGTTGGGTAAAAGTTTGAAGGATCTATTAGACATGTATGAACTTAATGTCAGTTCATTCACCATATTGGGTCTTTTTATCTCTTAGACACTCTCGGAAGAAAAAAACCCAACTTTTAGTGTGAGGGAAAGCCTAAGGAAACTATTAAGTGGGTCACTAGATGACACCTATATGACTTACTCCTCCTTTGGGCTTGGAATGACTATTAGGTCTTGATATTGATATTGTATTTTGTTTTTAAATACCTACACAAAGGTGGCAATTGTGACGTCTTTCACTCTCTTCCCGTCGCTATTGCCACGTCCAAGATGTCTCTCTTTCCACCTCCAAGATTGTCGCTCCCATAGCAACCACGTCGGAGCTAATACCTCGTCCCGTCGGTCTTGCCACCTTCATAACGTCTCTCTTGCCACCTCTGAAATGTCTCTCTTGCCACGTCTGAAACGTCTATCTTGCCACCTTTGAAACGTCTCTCTTGCCACGTTTGCAATGTCGGTCTTGCCACGTTTGAAACGTCGGTCTTGCCACGTTTAAAATGTCTCACTTGCCATGTTTGCAACGTTGGTCTTGCCACGTTTGAAATGTCGGTCTTTCCACGTTTGAAACGTCGGTCTTGCCACATTTGAAACGTCTCACTTGCCACATTTGAAACGTCGGTCTTGCCACGTTTGACACGTCAGTATTGCCACGTTTGAAACTTCATCGGAAAAGCGACATCATGTGAAACGACGTTTGAGGGGGTCCGAGGTTTGTCGGTCTTCCAATAATAGAAAGTGGCAATTGAGTCAAACGCATCGTCGAAATTTGACCCAAATGCAGTAGTGTTAATTCCTTAAAATCCATAAGAATGGAACCCAAAGTGTGTAACCATTCAACACCTAGCAGAATGTCACAACCACCCATTTCAATGGCAAACATGTGATATTTTAGGTGGTAATGTCCAATTTGAAGATGTACATTTTCAAAAACCCCACCACATTTCATGGAACCACCATTGGATATCATGATTTGAAAATGATTGATAGCACAAATATAGCAATTGGTTTCTTGGGCAATGCGACGATGAATATTGTGGATGCGATGATGAATATTGTGGATGTTACCACTTTCAAAAAGGATGATGACCTTTCTATTCTTAATATAGCCAATGAGCTTGAGGGTTTGTGGAGCAGAGAAGTCAGTGAGGGAATGCAAGGAAATGAGTGGTTCAACTTCAGGTGGATCAGCAGGATCCTGGGTAGCATTGGGAAGGGAGATCTCTTCAACAAGTGGAACTGTCACATCTTCATTGGGAACATCTTCGAAAATGGCCATCAAAAGTTTTTGTTTCTTACACTTGTGACTTGGAAAATACTTTTAATCACAATTATAGAAAAGACCCTTCAATTGGCGTTCATCTATTTACACCATAGTTAATTTCTAGACCTTGAGGGGAGTGACAAGGGGGTTAGGATTAGTGGGTTGAGGGCGAGGAACAAAAGAGGGTTTTTTGTTCTGGGAAAAAAGAACTTGGTGTGCCTATTTATCATGTTTAGTGGCTTCCAACCAAGTCTGAGGGAGGTCCATGAGAACCTTGGATCAGACTTCATCCTTTAGGCCACTGATAAATCATTCATAGAAGAAAGCATCTGACATACCCCCGGTTCAAAAGGACAAATGCTCAAAAGTAGTTATAAATTCTTCCATTATGTCTAACTATTTCAACTTGGTAAAATGACCGAGATAGTGGGTATTGGTGTCAAAGAAGTCATAGAACTCTGCAACAAACAGGGTCTAGGAAATATACTCCTGACATGAATTTTTACGCCATTGCCACCATTTGCATCATTCAATATCTAGATAGAGGACATCATAGCAAAGCTTGGCCAACTCATCAGTAATACTATGTAGAGAAAACTAATGCTCCATTTGAGTTACCCAGCCCATAGGATTAGAGCCATAAAATTTATTGACCTCTACATGGGGACAACGAGAGTCATGTTGAAAGGAGTTGGATTGAAAATGTAGAGAATGAGAGGACTCAACAACATTGGGTTGGTCCAAGGAGGAAGGACCCGAAGGGTGGTTCAACAACTGGTTGACAACAGACTAGAGGGTGTTAAATTGGTTCATGAAGTTGGCTTCCATGGTGTCAAATTTGTGCTCGACTTGGGTCTCGAATTGTGCAAGGAGAAAATTGGTAGAGCCAAACTCATATGTTACTTGATTGATGGAAGCCTGCGGGTCTTGGTTGCGAGTGGTGTCCATTTGGAGAGGGGAAGTGAGGGTAAGGAAAAATGGGTGGGTGGGACCACAAAAAATGAATTATAAGTGATAGGTACCATGAAAATCAGGGTGAGAAGGGAAATATAATGGAATAGGTAGAAAAATAGGGAAGATGAGAAGGGTTCGGGTCCACTGAAAAAATAAATGATTAAAAATTAAAGGTATGGCTGCGATCAAGGAGAAAAGGGGAATCCAATGGGATAGGTCCTAAATAAGTGTGCTGACGGGATCACTATACTCATTCTTTTTTTTACTCCTGCGGAGTTATACTCTGGCTTGAATAATACTGTAGTGACGAAATGCCCAAATGCTTAACAAGAGGAAATGTGTAGTAATTTCGTAACCAAAATGCAGAAGGCACAGTTGCGCAGCAATAGATATTGTATATTTTGTTTTTGTTTCTGTCCCAAGGGTTGGGGTATTCAGGGTTTCTACGAACAAGGGTTTTCCCTATGTTATAGCTCTATGATATATGTGTGGGGTCCAACAATAGTACTCGACCCAAAATCTTAGGTCACCAACTAAGGAGGATAGATCTTTCCCTTAGTCATACTACCCGACTACCCAGGTAGTAGAGAGTATCTTCCTGAGTGTTGTTCTCAGTGGCACTATAGCAGTCAGGCGACCTATCATTTTATCTATGAAAGGCTTTAGGAGATCTAGGTCGATCCATATATAGGTGTTGTATGATGTGCTACCACTTGAAGGGTTACCAACATGGGTTACAAGGGTGGCCAACATATGTGTGCTTGAGTACCTCATGTACTTCCTGCATGTATTACTCCTTGAATGCTCGTTTATGCGCGTAAAGATAGATCTTTGTAGCTTTAAGACGTCGGAATACGTCTATACCCTGAAAAAAAATTAACCCACAATTTTCTATCGAGGAAAGTGCTCTGATACCACTTGTAGTATTCCAGATATAGAATAGTATGCAGAACAAAAATAATTTAGCTAGAAATGGAAAAACAACAATGATATAACCAGAATAATCCCAGAATAATACCAGAAAGAGCACCTTGATTAATGATAGAAATGTTCACTTTCCTCTTCGAGGGGGAAACCTCTAGCAGAGTAGAGATCTATGACAATAATATCCAAGAAAAAACTTCACATACCCTCTAATCTTAGAGGAAGATCCTTCTAGAAGCGGAAGCTTCTATTAGGTCTTCTTATAATTAACTTATTCCTCCTTATTGCTAGGCCTTATTAATATTGACCTTTATTACATGGAAATATATTATTCTACCCACTTGAGGGGTTAGGTAGGTTAGGTCCCTAACACATATCCTTTGATCCAAATAGCAGAACTATATCTTAATGGTTTCTTAGCAGATGACTTTGGCTTTGAAATAGTTAACGGTGAGCTTCGCCCTCCCTAGTGAATGAACAACTAATGAATGGCACATCATAAACAAGTGGATTTTAAACCCAACTTGGAGGAGAATCACAAAGATAAAACCCCAAACATCCTAGGTTAACTCTTGCAACATAGAAGCATTGAAAGAAAGGTTTTGTTGGCATTAGTCATATTTGTGTATTTCAATTTACAATAGCTTCTATACATGGTAATTCAGAAGTCACAAGGGTGTAGATGACAAGTGTTTTCAATTTTTTTTCCAAGGGGAGGATGAAGCAAGGAAGATGGGAGGATATGGGAGGAGGAGTTTAGCTCTGGGTCACCATTTCTTGATTTTCTCTCTTTCAGTTTAAGTTGTCAAACCAAGGAATGGAAACAGACAAGTATACATGGAATTTCAACCAAGCCTTTGGATTTTTACAGGTTTTCAAGAAGAAAAATTGTATCAATTTGAAACTGGATAAGTTCATCACCAGTCTATCACTAAGCCCATTTCTTGGTTAACTTGGCCGCTACTTGCACTTGGGCCTCTCTGTTTAACAACTAGAAGTTCAAATTTCTTTTTGTTTTTGGCAGTTACTTTGACAAAGATTTTAAAGTTGAGGCATTCTTGTATTTTTTCCAAGCCTCACAGTAAAAGGATTATGCAATACTTGTATGTAGATACAAGATCATTTTGTCTATTATAGCGAAGTCTTCTATGGAATAATTTTTTTTTGCAAGATGTTGGAATGAAAAATTTTTGAAAGTTGTTGGAGATTCGAATTGATCCAAAATGAAGGTATGTCTCAATAAAAAATATGTCTTCACTCATTTGTATCAGTAAATTGGAAAGAAATTTAACAATAATGGGTGTTTGAAATCTTAAAGTTTATCTAAGTAGACAAAATATCTAAAACATTGCAAGTTCTATGCTAAATTAGATAAAATATCTAAAACATTGCAAGTTCTATTGTAAACTAGATAAAATATCTAAAACATTTCAAGTTCTATGCTAAACCAGTTATTCAACTTCCAATTGCTTTATAGAAATATTAAAATTAACCTCACCTTGGAATTTAAAATCCTATCAAATCTCAAAAGAGTACTTCTAACATACATAAACAATGTTTGTTTCCCTTGAAATTTGTTCGAAATTTTACATAAAGTTTAAGGAAAATACCTTCCACTTTCCACTCATGTTTGACATTGTAATCCAGTCGTAAAACAATTAAAAGTGCCTAGCTTGAAAGTTTTATTGCAATGCTTCAAAGCATTACTATAATTCACTTTGCACTTTTCAATCACGTAGGAAAAGCACTTTTTAATCTTGTAGCAGGCAAAGTGCTTTTCAATCTTGTAGGAAGAAACAGAGGATTGATTGGAGTTGCAAAGGACTAAATTGATTGAATTGCAAGACATGCTTCCATTTGCAAAGCGATAAATTGACTCAGTGGTAGGACAAGCTTCCATTCCTTGGTTGTTCCTCCCTCTTACTTCATGTGCATGGGCATAGGAATAACCTATAGGAATAAGAAAGTCCTTGAGATCAAGAAAATAGAAAAGATTAGACACCTAGAGATTAGAAACACATTGGCAGTTTGCATGAATGAAAGGTGGTGCATGCAACTATTGAACACTTGTCGACTTGCCTATTCATAGCTCTAGCATGCACACTCTAAAAATTAAATAGTGAACAATCACGAATAACATTTAATGTCAGGGAAATAATGCTAAGGTGAGATATAGCATTAATTCACTTCACTAGATATAATGTAAATATATCTCCCCTTTAGTAACTTTGAAACCAAGGAAATTTCCCTTCGCCTCAATATGAGGCCAATTAAGAGGTAAACGTTTTGTATTGGAGGATTTGGAGTGTTTAAATTTTTGATTGGAAGATATTAAGCACTTCAATTCCATAACTTAGGATAGAAAGATTAAAAGTGTCTTGGACTACATGTTGAAGTAATGTAAGACTCAAAATTGTTTACCATAATCCCTGGCCTAAAGGTAGGGACTAACAAGTACACACACTACATTAAATTCACACTATATTTGATATGGGATCAAGTGATCAATGTGTGATGATTTCATATTATCCCAAGCTATAAACAAGATACCTAACAACAAAACAAAAACAACCAATTTAATCATAATTCCAACAAATTCATTATTCCAAACACATATAGTTTATTTTTGTGTTTCATGGATATATAAAGTTGTGTGAACATTTCACATTTAGACATTGTTAAAACATATTATAAAATTTTAATACTAAAACATATTAAAAATCTATATTTTTCAACATAAAATTTTCTAAATACATATTAAATGAAAGAAAACTAGAAAAAAAAATACTTAAAATATGATGTGTATACATATGAATTAATGAACTATTTTTTATTGTAATGTTTTAATTTTATTTTTAATATATTACAAATATTTACTATGAAATATGAACCCTCTTAAAAAATATTATTTTATGAAGTATTTTATCTTCATAAAATAACTATATTAAACATTAAAAGTGGCTTTACAAAGCAACGAAAATGGTGAGATGCAGCGAAAAGGTGAGACGCTTATCACATTCGATATTGCCCACACAACTTTGTCACATTCATCAAACCAACATCTGAATACATCTATAGGAATACAATACAGTTTAAAGAGATTCCAAAAAAATAGGATCTCAAGAATAAATAGGAAAATCAATCATAGCGAGATAATAATAAAGTTTAATAATGCATAAAAATTCTAATAATTATTATTTTTAGAATTTTTCCATTATTTCACTAACACTCCTTCTAAATGGAGAAATGTGTTCTCTATCACATCTAATTGATTCCTATATAGTTCAAACTTTTCTTTTCCAAGAGGCTTAGTGAATATATCAACCATATTTTCATTTGTATTGCAATAAATTATATAGATCTCCTTTGAGTGCATCTTTTCTTTTATAAAATGATGCTTGGTCTCAATGTTCTTCGATATGGAATGATTTATAGGATTTTTGTCTACTTTAATGGAGATTTGATTATCACATTCGATAATCGTTGGCATTTCCTATTCTTCTCCCACATGTTCAAGAATTCTCCTCAACCAAACTGCCTCACGAGTAGCATTGCACAAATATTTGTACTTAGATTCAGTTGATGACAAAGAAACAATTGGTTGCTTCTTAATGCTCAATGACAGGATCCTCAATCCAATGTTGAATGTATACCCCTTGGTTTATTTTCTGTCATCAAGATTTCCAGGCCAATCTCAATCAGAATACCTTGTCAACTCAACACCAAACTCATCAGTATATTTAATTCCAAAAGTACCAGTCCCTTTTAAATATATAAGTAATATTTTTTATGTTATCCAATAGATTTCATGAGGCTTGGTCATGCATCGACTTATGATGTTGATTGAATATTATTTATTCGGCATGGTTGTAGTGAGATAGTTTAGACTTCCCACCAACTGACAATACTATGTACCATTCACCTTTTTTGTCCCATCATCACTGTAGAGTTTAACATTTCGTTCTAAAGGAATTGACACTGCTTTACATTGATTCATATTGAACCTTTTAAGTATCTCCCTTGTATATTTTCTTTGTGTGACCAGTGTTGAACCAACTTCCTTCCATATTTCAAGACCTAAGCAATAATGCAACTCACCAATGTATTTGATCTCAAAAACCTGTGACAATTGTATTTTAATTTCATCACTCAACTAAGATGCATTTACTATTATAATAAGATCATCAACATACAAGGAAATAAAAGCAACATGCCCCTTATGATTTGACTTGATATATAGGTTAGGGTCACTCTTACTTTTAATAAAATCGTTTTAAAGAAAGAAAGAGTCAATCTTCACATACCAAGATCTTGGTGTATGTTTCAGTCCATATAAATCTTATTTTAATTTACAAACAAGATGCTCTTGACCTTTCTTTACAAATTGTTCTATCTAAACAAGATATGCTCTTGACCTTTCTTTACAAATCCTTCTATCTGAACAAGATATTTTAATGAAATATGCATAGCCGACTCTATCTATGTCTATAGTTTTGTCAACAACTGAATTGTTTAGCCTATAGAAAAATAATCTAAAAAATAGAGATATAGAGGGGTATTCACAGAAATGGAGGTTTTTATCAATTTGCAGACCGAACCATTAGTTTTATCATCCCAAACCTAAATCCAATCCAACCAAGTCATCATACACTTCGTCAATCCCACCGAAAAAAATTGAATTCAAAAGGACGTGTGCATGTTCTTAGAAGCACGCACGCACTTTAGGAACATGCACACAGTCTTATAAGTCATTCCCCTCTCTATCTCTCTCTCCTCCCTCTCCTACATCTACCCCCCTCTCTATATCCCTCTCACTCTCCCTCTCTAACTCCCCCCCTGCCTTTTCCCTGTATGTCTCCCTCTCTCTCCCACCCCCTCTCTCTCTCTCTTTCGCTCGACCCATTTTACCCTCACTCCACTCTCTCTTTCACCTCTCTTCCACCCTTTCTCTCTCTCTCTCTCTCTCCTCATTTTTAAGTCTAAATCTCACTCTCTATGCCACTCTTTCTCTCTTTATTCCCCCTCTTTTTCTCCCTCTGTCTCTCCTCCTTCCTCTCATTCTCTCTCTACCCCCCTTCTATGTCTCCCTCTCTGCTTCCCTTCCTCTCACTATCCCTMTCTCTACCTTCCTTCTYTGTCTCCCTCTCCTCCCTCTCACACTCCGTCTCTACCCCTCCTCTTTGTCTTGCTCTTCCCCCCACCCTCCTCCCTCTTTGTCTCGCTCTTCCCCCCACCCTCCTCCCTCTTTGTCTCTACCCCTCCTCTTTGTCTTTCTCTCTCCCCCTCTCACACTCTCACCGAGTGTGAGTTGTTTGGGCATTGTTGGTGCCATGGGGGAGATGTCAGGCATTTCAATTACATTTAGACACAATTATCGAATTCCTATTCACACCCTTTGAACATGATTATTAAATTTATACTTACACAAATAATGGTATTTTAAATTTATAGTTAATTTTAAATTTATAAAAATTATGAATCATTTTATTTTATATAAAATTTATGGATAACTTTAATCTTACTTTATCTATTTAAATTCACTTTATTTATTTAAAATATTCAACTATATTTTGACATGGTTATTGAATTTTTACTCACACATTTTACATATGGTTATTGAATTCTTTATTTTGGGTATGGGTATGGTTATTGTAATTGAATTCTCTCTTCTTCTTTTTAAATGTAATTTGGAGATATTTAGGTTATATAAAAGTTGTTGTGGAACTCATAATAAGATTACAAAAATTTTTAGTCTTAGATTTCAGGCAAAATTGTCAATTATTTATTTGTTGAATACACAAAACTTATATCCACAAAAACTACATCTCCATATTTGTTATATGAGTAAATTTTGAAAAAGTGATGACGTAATAAAAGATAAAAGTAATTCATGACTAAACTAGATTATGGGTTCGATTTCTTGTCACTATTTGTTGTATTATTGAAAGATGTTTTTTTTATTTAGTATTATTGTCCAAGCTTCCTTTTTCTTTGAAGTGGACCTTGCTATTCCTTCCAATCCCAATTTGTCTTGATTTGGGGTTTCTAAATGTTCTTGTGTCTCATCTTCTTTAGCTTGATCCACTGAGCTCACCTTTGTTCGAGAGATAATTGGGGCTATGCATCCTAATCATGATCTAAATGAAAAGTATGCTCCTCTTCCACCATGTTGTTTCAATCCTTACTTTAGTGGAGGGTCCCATTTTCATGGAGTGTCCCTAATTTTCTTTGGATCCACTGGTGTGTCCTTAATTTCCTCTGGATCCACTTTTGGCTCTTCCACGAGAGGGTTCAATTCAGGTGGATTTTCATTTCTAATCAATTGTTGTTCTTCATTGGCTCCAACCCACCAAGTTGGTTTTCACTAGTGCTTTCTAACTTACCTTGGTGATTTTGGATAGTTTGCTACTAAATGTCCTATTTAAAAGCAAGCTATACAATAGAAAGAAACATGTTCATAATCAAAATTTTATTTTCGAAAGTAGCTTTCACTTATCAAAATTATTTCTTCCTAAAACCCTTTGATGAGGTACATTTCCACACATATTCAAGCATATGTTGTGCCCCTCCGATTCTTTGTTTTAGACTTTGGTAATGGAATTTTTCTAGGGCTTTGTGAATCGCTTGAAAAGAGTCTGAACCTCAAAAACACAAATGTATATTTTCAAGTCTAACCCACACACAAGCCAAGTAAAGGGTATCTATCATTAGGTTGAAGGATGGGATCCATTGTTTCATACATTATCCCAAATTTCCCAGGAATTAGGGTTTTGAGTTTAAAACCAAATCCATGTCTTCTGCAAGATCAAACTCAACAATGAAAAACCCCTTTGTATGGGGATAAATAAAATATTCCTCTTTTAACTCACATTTTCAAGGGTTCGAAAGCCATAGACCATTGAAGGAACACACAAGATCATTGATACCATAAAAAGGATACCTAGACTATATCATCTTTCATTATGGGAATAGTTATGGCCATAGCATCTTAAAACAAAAGACAAGTAGAACATGAGACATTCTTGACAATATCACTAAAAGAATCCTTATTTGGATTACCTTTGAAGGAAGAGGTTTGGCTCGACATCCATTGTCCATGTTGACTCTTACAGATTTCCCAAGATTAACTTCCACCCAAGTTCTGGATGTACTAGGGGAGGAAAACACAATAGAAATTGAATGAGTTGTAACCATGCAAATATCAAAATCATTGGGGGCAATGAGAATTGATTAGAGTTGTTGTCACCAAGAAAGATTCCCTAGAATCTAAATGTGATGGCTAGATCGAGGTTGGGGCTCCATTATACCTCATTGTTGAATTCTTGCTTACATCTAAAATAATAATATTTTAAGTATATAAATAATTTTCAATATATATATATATATATATATATATATATATTAACTTTAACATTATCATACAAATTTAATATAAGTAAAAAAAAAAAATTTAATTTTACCTTTATCATTACAATACAAAATTCAATATTAATAATCGGTGTTTGAAATCTTAAAGTTTATCTAAGTAGACAAAATATCTAAAACATTGAAAGTTCTATTGTAAACTAGATAAAATATCTAAAACATTGCAAGTTCTATGCTAAATCAGTTATTCAACTTCCAATTGCTTTATAGAAATATTAAAATTAAACTCACCTTGGAATTTAAAATCCTATCAAATTTCAAAAGAGTACTTCTAACATACATAAACAATGTTTGTTTCCCTTGAAATTTGTTCGAAATTTTACATAAAGTTTAAGGAAAATACCTTCCACTTTCCACTCATGTTTGAGATTGTAATCCAATTGTAAAACAATTAAAAGTGCCTAGCTTGAAAGTTTTATTGCAATCCTTCAAAGCATTACTATAATTCACTTTGCACTTTTCAATCATGTAGACAAAGCACTTTTCAATCTCGTAGCAGGCAAAGTGCTTTTCAATCTTGTAGGAAGAAACAGAGGATCGATTGGAGTTGCAAAGGACTAAATTGATTGAATTGCAGGACATGCTTCCATTTGCAAAGGGATAAATTGACTCAGTGGTAGGACAAGCTTCCATTCCTTGGTTGTTCCTCCCTCTTACTTCATGTGCATGGGCATAGGAATAACCTATAGGAATAAGCAAGTCCTTGAGATCAAGAAAATAGAAAAGATTAGACACCTGGAGATTGGAAACACATTGACAGTTTGCATGAATGAAAGGTGGTGCATGCAACTATTGAACACTTGTCGACTTGCCTATTCATAGCTCTAGCATGCACGCTCTAAAAATTAAATAGTGAACAATCACAAATAACATTTAATGTCAAGGAAATAATGCTAAGGTGAGATATAGCATTAATTCACTTCAATAACTGTAATGTAAATATATCTCCCCTTTAGTAACTTTGAAACCAAGGAAATTTCCCTTCACCTCAATATGAGGTCAATTAAGAGATAAACGTTTTGTATTGGAGGATTTGGAGTGTTTAAATTTTTTATTGGAAGATATTAAGGACTTCAATTCCATAACTTAGGATAGAAAGATTAAAAGTGTCTTGGACTACGTGTTGAAGTAATGTAAGACTAAAAATTGTTTACTATAATCCCTGGCCTAAAGGTAGGAACTAATAAGTACACACACTACATTAAATTCACACTATATTTGATATGGGATCAAGTGATCAATGTGTGATGATTTCATATTATCCCAAGCTATAAACAAGATACCTAACAACAAAACAAAAACAACCCATTTAATCATAATTCCAGCAAATTTATTATTCCAAACACATATAAATTATTTTCGTGTTTCATGGATATATAAAGTTGTGTCAACATTTCACATTTAGACATTGTTAACACATATTATAAAATTTTAATACTAAAATATATTAAAAATCTATATTTTTCAACATATAATTTTCTAAATACATATTAAATGAAAGAAAACTAGAAAAAAAAAATACTTAAAATATGATGTGTATATATATGAATTAATGAACTATTTATTTTTTATTGTAATGTTTTAATTTTATTTTTAATATATTACAAATATTTACTATGAAATATGAACCCTCTTAAAAAAATATTATTTTATGAACCCTCTTAAAAAAATATTATTTTATGAAGTATTTTATCTTCATAAAAGAACTATATTAAACATTAAAAGTGGTTTTACAAAGCAACGAAAATGGTAAGCTGCAGCGAAAAGGTGAGACGCTTATCACATTCGATACTGCCCACACAACTTTGTCACATTCATCAAACCAACATCTATAGGAATACCATACAGTTTAAACAGATTCCTAAAAAATAGGATCTCAAGAATAAATAGGGAAATCAATCGTAGCGAGATAATAATAAAGTTTAATAATGCATAAAAATTCTATTAATAATTATTTCTAGAATTTTTCCATTATTTCACTAACACTCCTTTTAAATGGAGAAATGTGTTCTCTACCATATCTAATTGATTTCTATATAGTTCAAACTTTTCTTTTCCAAGAGGTTTAGTGAATATATCAATCATATTTTCATTTGTATTGCAATAAATTATATAGATCTCCTTTGAGTGCATCTTTTCTTTTATAAAATGATGCTTGGTTTCAATGTTCTTTGATATGGAATGATTTATAGAATTTTTGTCTACTTTAATGGAGCTTTGATTATCACATTCGATAATCATTGGCATTTTCTATTCTTCTCCCACATGTTCAAGAATTCTCCTCAACCAAACTGCCTCACTAATAGCATTGCACAAAGATTTGTACTTAGATTCAGTTGATGACAAAGAAACAATTGGTTGCTTCTTAATGCTCAATGACACGATCCTCAATCCAATGTTGAATGTATACCCCTTGGTTTATTTTCTGTCATCAAGATTTCCAGCCCAATCTCAATCAGAATACCTTGTCAACTCAACACCAAACTCATCAGTATATTTAATTCCAAAAGTACCAGCCCCTTTTAAATATATAAGTAATATTTTTTCTGTTATCCAATGGATTTCATGAGGCTTGGTCATGCATTGACTTATGATGTTGATTGAATATTCTTTATTCGGCATGGTTGTGGTGAGATAGTTTAAACTTCCCACCAACTAACAATACAATGTATCATTCACCTTTTTTGTCCCATCATCACTGTAGAGTTTAACATTTCGTTCTAAAGGAATTGACATTGCTTTACATTGATTCATATTGAACCTTTTAAGTAGCTCCCTTGTATATTTTCTTTGTGTGACCAGTGTTGAACCAACTTCCTTCCATATTTCAAGACCTAAGCAATAATGCAACTCACCAATGTATTTGATCTCAAAAACCTGTGACAATTGTATTTTAATTTCATCACTCAAATAAGATGTGTTTACTATTATAATAAGATCATCAACATACAAGGAAATCAAAGCAACATGGCCCTTCTGATTTGACTTGATATATAGGTTAGGGTCACTCTTACTTTTCATAAAATCGTTTTGAAGAAAGAAAGAGTCAATCTTCACATACCAAGATCTTGGTGTATGTTTCAGTCCATATAAATCTTATTTTAACTTACAAACAAGATGCTCTTGACCTTTCTTTACAAATCCTTCTATCTAAAAAAGATATGCTCTTGACCTTTCTTTACAAATCCTTCTATCTGAACAAGATATTTTAATGAAATATGCATAGCCAACTCTATCTATGTCTATAGTTTCGTCAACAACTGAATTGTTTAGCCTATAGAAAAATAATCTCAAAAATAGAGATATAGAGGGGTATTCACAGAAATGGAGGTTTTTATCAATTTGCAGACTGAACCATTAGGTTTATCATCCCAAACCTAAATCCAATCCAACCAAGTCAGCATACACCTCGTCAATCCCGCCCAAAAAATTTGAATTCAAAAGGACGTGTGCATGTTCCTAGGAGCACGCACACACTCTAGGAACGTGCACACCTCTTATAAGTCATTCCCCTCTCTATCTC
>ML776791.1:1564331-1599423 GCA_009831015.1 Picea engelmannii
TTACCTCGTGCCATCAATGCAAGATCTGAACTTTTAGCATCCTGATCATAATTTTTCATCCTTTCTTCTTCTTGAAGGAGAATACCTGTAAGATCTTCAAAATTTGGGGGTTTTTCTCTCGCTGCAAGTGTTGAAATAAACACTTTATAATCTGGCAGTAAACCTTTTAGAGCGATAGTTACTTGATTAGTACTAGCTAGTTTTTCACCTATAGCTGCCAAATTATTACTTAAATCTTTGATGCGAGAGATGTACTTACTTACCCCTTCATTTGCTTCCATCTTAATCGACATCAATTTGGTCTTTAGAAACAATACCCGATTTGCATCTTTGGTTTCATAAAGACCTTTGAGCACGTCCCATGTTTCCTTAGACGTGTCACAATTTCTAATATGAGGAATAATCTTGTCTTGCACAGACATTCGCAATGTAACCTTTTCTCTGGCTTCCCTCTTATTCCAATCTGCAAGTAATGCAGGATCTGTAGGCTTCACCTCAGTGCCATTCACAATCGTCCAGCCACCCAATAATTCAAGAACAGTCTGCAACTTGAATTTCCAATTGACGTAGTTCTCTCCATGCAATTTGGAAGCCTCATTGATGTATTTATCAGCCAAATGATGTTGGGCGGTGGCCATTTCACCTGATCTCTGAGGGTGAAATTCAAATTAATCAAAAAAAAAATTCCAGAAAAAAAAATTGATGGCACACCTTTGATCAGGAAGAATCAATCAGCAACGGTAGCAACAGCAGTGCAACCTCCAGCAGCAACGATCTGCTCTTCACACAAAAAAGTGAACACTACAGGGATCGATGCAGGGATCGAACACTCCTTCGAAAGAGATCGGTACAGTCACAACACTCCAGCAACGATCTCCAGTCCAGAAAATGGAGATAAGATCTACAGTCTTGTTCAGTGCAGGGGAGACTTCAATGCCTCTACCTGTCAGGCATGCGCTACAGAAGCCAAAGAGGCTCTCGAGAAACGTTACAGGAACAGATTTATGGGTGCCAATATATAATAAACAGGAGCAGAAACAGAACGTTAATTAGTCATTCGAAAACTTTCAACAGACGTGCCAGATGATGACAGTAAATATGGCTTTGCAGAATCTCTCTTTTCTCGATTTTGGCAATGCTACGCTAAGCGAGCTTGCTATAATATCTTTTCTTCAGATTTAAAATTAAGGGGTTTGGACCCTGCTTTTGACCCTGCTTGTGGAGAATGTTGTGTCCAACAATGATCTCCAGCGCGCGCGAATTTCCTCCACACAGCCACAATCTGCTCACAAAACAAATTTTGTGATCCGCGCACAAAAAAAAATTGCAGAAATTTACACCAAGTTAAATTATACCAGGCTCACACCGCACCAGGCTCACAGTCACGCGCTGCACCAGGCTCACGGCTCACGGCTCACGGTCGCAGCTCCACGCTCAGGGATTTACACAGCCAATAGATACCTCACGATGTGGATAGCTCACGGTTCTCCCAACAAGTACACCCTCACATCAGGCTTCTTCCACAACGGCGCGGCTTACATCTGAAATCCTCCACAGTCGCGGATTTACACAGTCGCGCGAGTTTCCTCCACACAGCCACGATCTGCACCAGGCTCACGGACGCGGCTCCTCAACACAAGCAGACTTACAGTCGCAGCTCCTCAACACGAGAAGGCTCCACCTCGAGCTCTGATACCAAGTTAAAGACAAGACAGAGTGGGAAATGGAGCAGAGCACTCAAGGCTCGCTCACACTCAGGAATGGCGTAAACCAATTCAATTAGCAAATGAAAACAGAGTACAATATATAGGCGAGATGGTCACAACAAACTAAATCTTAGATCCAAGAAATGTGGATCTCAAACCTCTCCATGCTAAACTTAAGAAGATCACAACAACCCAATCCCTAACATTTCTACATTATTCCAACAGTTGGCAGGGATGGGAGAGCATGCACTTGATGGCTGGCAGGGATGGGAGATATTTGCATGAGCTTATGAACTTGTTGACAGAATTGTGCATGGACTTGATTACTGTTATTGAACTTTGAACTTCCTGTTGAAAATTTACATAAGCAACCATAAGAAGGATGTTTGAGATCAATAAAAAAAAGTAATAGCAAAATTACTAGATAACATGGCGTTTCATCGAATACCTGTATTTACACTTCCACTTCGTTGCATGAGCTTATGAACTTGTTGACAGATTTGTGCATGCACTTGATGGCAAGGATTGACTATTGAGATTGTAAGTTGCATTGTGAGGATTGAACTTGCCTTGCCCATGGATCTGTTGAAGATTTATATAAACAACCATAAGAAGGATGTTTGAGATCAATAAATAAAAAAAATAGCAAAATCACTAGATAACATGGCGTTTCATCAAATACCTGTACTTACCTGTAATATATTCCCAGCAAGGACTGATGGGAATATATGGAGGAGAAATCTACATACAATGATTATGATTTAATGTTTCAAAGAAAAATGGGCTGGATTATCGACTTTTACACGCTGTGCAAAAAGGGCACCCCTGGTACGGTAATTGGGGCTATGAATTTAGAAGAGGAAGTTATGGTACAACACATGAGACGTACACGAGAGCTCTTCAATGTCTATCAAAGCTTCATTTGGACTCGGTTCTTTCAGGTGTGGGCAGATATGACCAACAGCTGAAGCAGATTGTATCATTTTACTGTTCCTTGTCTAAGAAGCCTCTTGTAACAGTCCAAGATTTGTTATGTTTTATAATGCAATTGTTGCACAAATTCCATAATCATAGTGAGGAGAAAAAATGTTCAGGGAACATCATGATTACGAAGGACAAAGCTTCTATCAATACAGAATCCGCTGAATCAAAGTGGGCACCCAAGGTGGTAGATGAAATTACATCTGCAATGCTCAAGTTTCTACAAGTAGCAGATAGATCTATGTGGGTAACATGGCATGATTTAAGAAGAGCCACATGTCATGGAAGAGATCCTGAGATTTTAAACTATGCTCTGATGGGTTTACAAGGAAAAACCATTGGAAAGCAGATTGTGCACTGTCGGTGCAATTCTTCTACACGAACACTTGAGTACACGTTCGTTCCATCCACTCTTTAGTTCCTTGCTGGTCAATTTATTGTTCTTCCTTGTCAATTTACTGTGCAAATCCAATCTAATGACTTTTTGTATGATACTGACTATCCATGTAAATACAGGCTCAACGACAGAAACAGTGTATCCATTGAATCAAACTACCAAAGTGCTGCTAATCCTAAACAACCCATGAAAGAGCATGGCATGGAAGACCTGAAGACACTCTATCATGCTCTGTTACATCCTCAACCTATTGCTGATCCTGGTCTGTTGCATACTCAGCCTCCTGCTGGCTTATGGCGTTATGGATTAAGAAAGCAATTATGGTGTAATGGATTAAGAAAGCAATTATGGTGTTATGGATTAAGAAAGCAAGTCACTGATGCCTCGAGAAATCTAATGGACTGTAAACAGTTTATTAAATATTACGAGGCAAAACATCCCATAGTTACAACAGAGAGTGAGAACATAAGAGTGTTTGTTGTGGCAGAGATCTTAGATGAAACACAAACTTTGCAGAGAAAACCACCTCAATTACTTGTCATGCCTAAAAATGCAACTGTAGCAGATCTGAAGCAAGAAGCTGCTCAAGCTTTCAGAGATGTTTATATCTGTTTCAAAAGTTTTCAAGTAGAAAATGTAAGAGAGCTTCAAAATATTAAAGATTCAACCACCTTGATGCAAATCATTAGCTATTTAGTATCAATCATAAATCATGACATGTATCCACGACTTCAATTGTTGATTCTACATTCTCGCTAATAGAGCTTATACTAGGCATTTGAAACTTGTTAAACTGGCATTTAACTGCTACTAACATCTAACATTCTACTAACATTGAATTGCTTATATTTAGAAGAGAGAGAGACTTAAAAAAATATGTACAATTAGCCTAATATATCTGCATAACAAAATCATTTCATTAAAAGAAAGTGTCTAAAAAAGACATATTCTATCTTCGTGATAGAATAATAATATAACTGTACATGATATCTATCTTTCGTGATAAGATAATAGTAAAGTATCTTACAAACAACAAGCGTAGCCAAAGACAGTTGTATCTAAAAAAACTAATGAGCCCAGATAACAATCACTGGACAACAGGCCTCGAGTTGTGGCTTGTGCAGAATACATTCAATGATGCCATCGACAGTCTCAAGAGTGCATTCTAGGTAATGTTCATAGTTGGATGTTGTTTGCTGGCTACATAATGTGCAATATAGTGAGCTTTTTATCAGTGGTTGTTTGCATTTGTTACATATTTCCTGGAATGTGGGAGAGAACATTTTTTGGTTTCAATATGCCTTCTACCTGTGTGAGAAAATAAAATGATTACTATGTTTTAGTTGACTGAATAACAAGGGAAATTAAACAATGATCACTGTGGAGAAAAAGTCAGAAATAAAAAGATGAATCAAATCAACAAAAGAAAGAAAATACCTGACTTGTTGATCCAACAAAAGAAAGTAAATATGATTTTGTACAAGGATATCATTCAGAACATCAACAAATGTTGCTGAGGAAAAACGTATGACTTGTGATCCTTTCTGACCATTTCTAACAACATTCTTGAATAAGTATAGTGGTGTAACCTTTTCTACCAACTGTTGTTGTATCTGCAAATACATGTTTTTGTATATTTAATTCATTTGCAACTGCAATGGGATCAGAAAAAATGTAAAATTGTTGTTAGCAAGATATACAGGAGTAAACAATATGTTAATTTTTCAAAAGTTGTTTATAACAAAGTGAGGGAAAATTGGAAATGCAGATGGAAAATTAATAGGTATTTTTTTGGTTTAAAAAAACTTACTATTGCAGTGTCGTATATTGTTTGTCCGTCCTTGATAATTAGTTCATATTGGCTATTTCTCTGTTGGCATGCAATGGCAATTGCTCCAATAGATCCAACAGAATATGAATTGTTTGATGCAGATAAACTTTTTATGGTTGTATCTGGTGCAAGCTTTCGGTCTTTGCAAATTTGTTCTATGTTTTCAACTGTACTTTTTTCTTGGAGAAAAATGCAACATTTTGCATCACCTCTATCATAGATTCCTTTGTTTCTAATTGTTAAATCTTTTATCCGGAGACTAGAACCAGGTGTGAATAGATTGAAGAAACGGGCTATGAGATTGTTATTGATGTTAACCGTTATAGTCATTTGCCCATGTCTATCAACCAAGTCTGCATGTACCAATTGTGCCTTTGTAGGTGAGTTTCTATTTTTAGTTTGTCCAGGTCCGTATTTGACTAGGACATCTCCTTCAAAAATGTTATTGTGAGTTTGGGAGCATAACTCAATGATAGAAGATGGAGGTAGTATCATTTGTTTAGATCTGCAAAGAATATAGATCTAAAGAATTAACATTTTTTAATGTGCGTAATGGTCCATGCAAAGAATATTTATGCATTTTTTAATGTGCATTATGTGAAGTTGGATTTCTATTTTTTGCAGGTCCATAGTAAATGCAAGGTTACCGTTTTGTGTACTTCGTTGTTGAAAGGTTTTCTTGTTCATTGCATGGATTATGGTCAATGATTTTGCTGCATAAATTCATGTCGAAAAGAGCAAATGATATGTTAGTCTTAATAAGTTATGAATAACATAAAGATAAGTTGCAATATTAAAGTCATTGTTACTTTTTCAAGGTATTGTTTGTGTCATTGTTGTCGCTTTGGTCTTCCTGCAGATTGATATTATCACTGGAAATAAGTTGCTGTGTATTGATATTATTCCTGCAAATAAACAATGGACAAGTTTAGCAAAATTTTAAAATAGTTGACAAGTTTAACAAACTTGTAATAAAAAAGTCATTGGCATGTTTTTATTTGTCTAGTTTCAAATGATTGTTTTGTTTTTTTCAGCAAACACAATATTAGCAGAAAAACTAAATAGAATTAAGAAAATTTGTTATACTGAAGTCAGTGTCACCTTTGTAATTGACTTCTTTGCAATGGTTGCTTCATTTTTCCTTGTGGATCGTCAAGATGTGGTTTGGTTTCTTGCATATTCATATTGTCTGAAAACCAACAGGTTACAAGTTCACTAGACTATTTAAAACATTGCAACGCGAATTCATGTATGGAAAATTAGTACAAAGTCTAAAATATTTAAGATATACATTGAAAAAGGAACATATTACCTTAGAATTCCAAGAAACTTATGAATCAACACTTTTAATTGGACATAATTGAATTGAAAGAAAAATTGCACGGTGGCAAGTCCAATAGGCACCAAATATACTACAAGCAACATTATCAAGTGCAAAATTTGACCAAAAGTGATCAAGGATAGAACCTATGTCATTTGTTGCTTGTGTTGTATGCAATATCAAGCCATGGTTCTTCATAAAAGAGGAAAATTTCATTTTCATATTTGTACTTTAGATATGTCTCATTTTTCAAAGTGAAAGACTAATAAGCAGGCAAAAATTGAAAAAGCATCACCCCGTAAGTCAACAGTAGAAGACCCATCTACACTAAACGAAGAAATCACTACTCAATTCTGTTCTAAGTGAATATAAAGCATCATTCAAGACATTAGGATCCCGTGAATCTAAGCTACACGCGTCGTTTATAAAAATGCCACCTAATCCACAAAAGTCTGAATCTATGTACAGTGTTATTAGAAGTGAATACTACCAAGGTTAAATATAAACAAGAAAAAAGAAGGTTTTGATAGATCTGTAAAAATCATTTCCCAGGTTGCAGGAAAAAATGGAACTTGCTAAGATTTCCCTAGAACCAGCAGGTGACCTTAAAAACTGCCTCAGGCTGTGTAAGCAGCCGCTTTGAACCTCCTAAGCCATGGTCTGTTATGTTGAACTTTACCAATTAAAATAAATATTAATTTAAACCTTGTGTTTGTACCAACGCTTTGGACCTGCATTTTGAATCATCTCAGAAATACAGATCATCGATTTTAAATTCCATATGAACCAATTAAGGTGGGTGTTTAAGTATATTTAATTTTGATTTTGTGTAAACAAAGCTTAAAAGCTTCAAGTATAATTGTTTTTTCGAATAAAATAAAAGAAGATTGACAACAATATTCTCAATGTGACTTGGGAAGTCTGCAATGGTGACTTCAGTATCGATCTTTCAAATAAAATGCAAGCTGATTTAACAATTATGATCACTTAACTATTCATATTTCAAATGAAATGGATGTTGACTTAGCAATTACACGTGCATGAGTAGTTTTATATATATGGAGAATTTTGGAGAAGCCAGTAAATCTCATTTGAAATTTGCTTGTGATAAGATCCTTGGTGTTAATAATGATTCGTTGCTCAACTCTGTACTTCCTCAAGATCTGGGGCAGACAAATTACACACTGATGTTTGACGAACATTTTGGTTATAGTGCAGAAAAATGGTTATGACCAAAGGGAGTCTTGGAGGACAAAGAGATATTTCTCTTCTACTGTTATTCACACTGATTTGCTCCATATTTTGAGCAAGAGTTTATATCTTAGACAGGGTGTGGGCAGACCCTATCTACCCTGTTTTAATGAAGTACAAAGCTCCAACAATAATCAACAAAATAACCATAATTTTGAAAGGTGTACATATGTCGACTTGATGAGAGAAGTTCACCACTTCGATAAAGAAGACAGTAACCATGAGTCCAGGATTATTCATTAAGACAGTAAAAGTTGTAATGAACAACATTCAAAAAGGGACCCTAAGTGTGAAAATGGAGGAAAAGAGCACAAACCTATACTGGCAAGATATTTTTGAAAATTAATATAGTGTACGTGGACTACCCTGCAACAGAATTTTCATGTCTAATTTGGGTTGCAGAACGCAATCAAGCACTATGACAGCCTTATAACCCTGAATTTTGCAAGTAAACAAGGGCTTTAGATCAAAACCTATTTTTTTTTGACGATATGACTACCTAGATTCCAAATGTGTGTTTGATGTTATGTTGCACCTGCTAGTAAAGATGGCTATATTTTCCAGCAATAATGAAAGAGAGTATCTCAGCATCCGGAAGAGAAGCTAGAAAGAGTGTGCAATATTTATGGAAACCCTTGAAGCCATCTTAGTTCATGGTTATATGCCTCGCTAAAGGAAATATGAATGGTGGATTGGCTCTTGGTCGTCCATTGCTTGTTTGTTTTGTGAACGGAAATTATAACAGTCGAGTATTTATTACATGTCTCATGCGCTATAAGAAAGAAATCATATAAGTAGCAATGCAAAATTTAATCCAAACCATAAGTAATCTACAAAACAAATATCGTTGAAACAGGTTCAGAAATGATAAATGTGGACTACCCATGTGAAGTTGGACAGCGTCTAAAAAAAGCAAAGGTGAACGATGAATTTGAACCTAAAAAGAGTGTGTCAAATAGGAATCAGACAAACTCAGCAGTTGCAGAACAACCTCATAACCAGCTTCACACGGATCTTTTTCCGGGACAACCAGGGCAACTGAAAAAGCAAATCGTAGATATTCATCAAGATAAACATAATGGATCTAAGGAGATGGAAAGGAAGCAACAAAGAACAACCAAGAAAGAATCTGAAGTGCACCTGTCATGAAGCCTCCTGTCAGTTCGCTGATCCTCCTGTCAATTCGCTGATAACTTGATATGTTTCACAATCGCAGATAACTTGATATGTTTCACAATTTTGCAGGAAGCAGAGGCGAGTTAAGATGTAGAAATAGTAACAATCGCAGATAACTTGATATGTTTCACAATTTTGCAGGAAGCAAAGGCGAGTTAAGATGTAGAAATAGGATCTCAGGCATGAAACACGCATGCAAGGACTCTCCATCTGTCTGAGCTGGTCAGAGGAGCCGAACCACCTATTTTGTCCCTGACAATGGCATTAATACACCCCCTGCTCCCGACGATGGAATTAATCGCATACCGCCGCCACCCCTGGCTGTCATGCCCGACGCAGCGTAACCCAAGGAAAACCCAAGAAAACTATAGTGTAAATGTTATTTCAGCGCCTTGGGAACTGTGCACTAACACATAATGCAACTCGCTCAAAAATTAATGTTTCTGCTATGGCAGGGACATAATAAAGTTTACATAATATGTAATTGTAGTCTATATAAACAAGGGCAGCGTGGCTGCGTGTACTGCCTCCCCACGCTGCGCGCTGTAATGCGATTTCAATTCCACAACCCACATATTTAATGCCAAGACCAATCTGCTTAGTGAGGGTACTGCCAGTCTGACAAAGTATTAAATATAAATAATATAAAATAGAAATTTAACTTACCCAGTTTGTAGTTTGTAATGTTATTGAGTTAATTTTTATCTCGAAATAAGTGAAGGCTGCAATAACACTATAAAGTTATTAGCCAATGAAAGGTAAGAAAATTCAATTTTTTTACATATTAAAAAATAAAAATTTTAGTTTCTTATGTTATACATTAAGATTTTTACAAAATTTTTAAAGCGAGACCAAATTAATAGAATAGTCAATCCCAACTCATCACTATGTATACTGCCTAGGAGGCAGTACAACAAAACATGGAGGTAGCACATTCTTTACATTCCAATCATATTTCCACGTGTATTTACAAAACAATAATACATGGAGGTAGCACACTGTTTTATAGTTCAATTATATTCCCACATGTTTTCCACACAACAATGTTAGATGGAATCATCATCTTTCCTATAATTAGCACTATGTGGAATTGGAATCGGTGAGATGTCATCATGTTTCCAATATTGATGTCTGACTTAGAAATAACTTTAAAATTTGATAATCATCAATTTTTTTTTGTCTTTTCCCCACATTGTAGTAGTTCTCCCCGTGTGAACTAATTGATTGGGAGTGTAAGAGTAAAATATAGGAAAGATTTTTTTTCTAAATAATTTTAGAAATTGAAAAATAATGTACATTAATAAAGATGTGTGTATTTACAAATAATTTTTAGAAATGTGGATTTCTTATAAAATGAGAGTTTATTATGTATTTACTTAGTTGATTGATTGAGTTTGAAACCTTTATGAATGTAAATTGTTATATTCATAAATGTGGAAGCAAAAATATTAGAAGGCAAACACACTCACGCAGAAATAAAAGACAGAGATTTCAAGTGGTTCATTCAAATGTTGGGCTACATCCACCAAGCAGAGGTATTAGTTGTCTTATTATTCAGATCATGGAGATTACAGTAGCTCACTCACTCCTCTCATGTCTTCCTCTATGGGTTTACATAAATTATATTAATGTACATTAGAAACTGATTATTGAATGCGCTCAAAACTAAATTCTAACTTAGTCTTATTGGTTACAACCAACGCTGGATTATAGGATCTGAAATCCTAATCCTAGGAATTTGTTGTCACCATTTAACAATCTCCACCTTGACAACAATTAAGCTGATACCTTGCTCCTTCTTTCGTTCATTACCTTTTCTGCAAACCAAGAGAAGCCAAGCACCATCATAGCTTCTCTAACGGTACTGGTTTTGTGAACATGTCCGCGCAGTTCTCTTTTGTATGCATTTTCTCAAGAGAGACTTCACGTTCATCAATGACCTTTCTTACAAAATGGTATTATATAGTTATATGTTTTGTTTTACTGTGGTAGGCTGGATTCTTAGCCAAGTGAATAGAACTTTGACTATCACAAAGTAACTTTACTTTGTCCTGCATCCTTCCAGACTCACCAAACAAACCTTTCAACCAAACTGCCTCTTTGCAAGCATGTGAAGTAACTACATATTCTTCTTCTGTAGTGGATAAAGAAATGGTGTTTTGCAGCTTTGACATCCAACTAATAGTCCACCTGCAAGAGTAAAGACACACCCTGAAGTCAACCTTCTTTTGTCCAAATCACCTGCAAAATCAGAATCAACATATCCACAGACTGATTCACAACCACTGTTATAGGTGATACAATAATCACTTGTGCCCCTCAGATACTGAAGCACCCATTTCACTGTTGCCCAGTGCTCTTTACCTGGATTTTCCATATACCCGCTGACAACCCCAACTACATGTGAAATGTCTAGCCTTGTACTAACCATCACATACATTAAACTTTCTATGGCATTAACATATGGTATTCGAGACATATATTCATTTTCTTCTTTTGAACTAGGACATAAACTTGAAGAAATCTTAAAATGGGAAGCCAAAGGGATTGAAATTGGTTTCACATCGTTCATACCAAACCTCAAAAGTATATTCTCAACATACTTCTGTTGTGACAACCAAAGCTTACCATTCCTCCTGTCTCTGAATATCTCCATGCCCAAAATCTACCTTGTTACTCCTATATCTTTCATATCGAACGTCCTATCCATCTGAGCCTTTAACCTGTTGATCTCAGTTATGATTTTCCTTGCTAAAATCATATCATCAACAGACAATACTAAGATAATGAATATTCCATTATTCAATTTCTTAAAGTAGACACAATGATCATACTCACTCCTTGTATAATTCTGGCTCACCACGAAAGAGTCAAATTTCTTGTACCATTGTCTGGGCGACTGCCTCAAACCATACAATGATTTCTTGAGCCTACAAACAAATTTCTTGCTGCGATTCTGAACGAACCCTTCCAGTTGTTCCATGTAAATTTCTTCATCCAAATATCCATGTAAGAAAGCAGTCTTAACATCTAGCTGCTCCAAATCCAAATCAAGTGAAACAACTAATGCTAACACAATTCGAATTGAAACAAACTTAACAGCTGATGAAAAAATCTCATGAAAGTCAATACCTTCTTTCTAAGAATACCCTTTCTCAACCAACCTTTCTTTGTACCTTTCCACCTTATCATCAACACCCTTCTTTAGCTTGTAGACCCACTTGCAACCTACAAATTTTTTGTCTCTTGGAAGTTCTACCAGGTCCCATGTAGCATTCCTCTCTAATGCCTTCATTTCATCCTTCATCACTTCTTTCCATTTATCACTGTTAGAACCTTCACAGCTTCCTGATAGCACGAAGGTTCATCATCATTAGTACTTAAAGAAACTGATGAAACAAAATCATAATACCTTCTTGGAGGATTTCTGACCCGTGTAGACTTCCTTAGGGAAGTTTGTGGCTCATCCACAATCTGTTGATTGTCATCATCAACCATGTCTTCCTCTTCTACATGAGACTCTTCATGAACATCTTCTGAAACTTGTTCATGTTCACCTTCATTAGTTTCAAACTAAATTTGTTGATACTTTGGTGCTTCTTCTTGTTTCATTTGAACATCTACATTTGATTTGATGAGAGATGATTCATCAAATATTACATCTCTATTAATGGTGATCTTGTGGGTAGTAGGATCCCATAACATATACCCCTTAATACCATCACCAAATCCAACAAAGATAAGCCTTTTTTTATTTTGGATCTAATTTAGAACGCTGATGTTTAGGAATTAGAGTATATGGTTCACAACCAAAAACTTTAAGATTAGAATAACTACAAGGATGGCCTTTCCATACCTCTTCAGGAATCTTGCACTCTATTGTTGTTGATGGTGATCGATTCACCAGATAACAAGTTGTAGTTACTGCTTCTGCCCACAGTTCCTGTTGTAAGTTGGTGTTACTCAAAATACTCCTTGCTCTCTCTAGAAAAGTCTTGTTCATGCGTTCAACAACTCCATTTTGTTGAGGAGTATAGGCAGTGGTTTTATGCCTATCGATCCCAAATTCTTTGAAATAGTTTTCAAATTCCATTGACGTAAATTCACCACCATTATCAGTTCTTAAACATTTAATGGATATACGAGTGCTCTTTTCCGCTAAAGCTCTAAACTGCTTGAAAACTGTAAATACATCAACCTTACTTTTCAACATATAGATCCACACCTTCCTAGAGAAATCATCTATAAAAGTAACAAAATATGATGATCTTCCATACAAAACAGTAGGGGATGGCCCCCAAACATCATAATGGATATAGTCAAGGATTCCTTCACTGGTGTGTCTTCCGGTTTTAAATTTCTGCCTATTCTGTTTTCCATAAATACAGTGCTTGCAGAAATCTAAATTGAAAGACTTTAGACTAGGAAGTAACTTGCGATTAGTTAATACCTTTAATCCTTGTTCGCTCATATGACCCAACCATTGATGCCACAGTCAAATAGAATCACTATTTTTCTCAGATGTCGTTGTCGCATGATCTGACCCAGTTCTTCCTTCTAACAGAAACAAGTTACCTACCTTTTTCGCTTTCATAACCAGTAGAATCCCTTTGTAGACTTTCATAAATCCACCTTGAAAAATACTCTTATATCCTTCAGTATCTAAGACTCCCAAAGAAATTAGGTTCTTCCTAAGATCAAGTACATGTCTTACATCAGTTAATATTTTAACAGTTCCATCAAACATCTTAATTCGAATGCTACCAATTCCCACAACTTTACATGAGATATCATTTCCCATGTAAACTATTCCATCATCTATAGATTGATAAGTAATAAACCAGTGTCTATGAAGACACATGTGATTTGAAGCACCAGAATCTAATAAATATTGTTGATCATGACATGAACCAATACTAATTGATAAAACTTCATCATTCATACCTGAACCTATTGATGAACCTATTTTAGTTGCATTTTCTTCCTTCGTCTCTTTTGGAGGGTCTTCTTTGGAGGCTTGTTGTCACTTCCAACAATCCTTCTTCAGGTGTCCATATTTTCCACAAAACCAACACTTAAGCTTGCTCTTTCTTCCCTTCGACTTTGACCGAGAGAAATTCCTCTGACCGTGTCCTCTTTCTTTAGTTCTTCCTCTGATCACCATTTCCTCAGATGTAGAGGTTTCTAAATTGGATTTCTTCTTTGTTTCCTCAGACAGTAAAGCTCCAACAATATCATCAAACTCAATACTTTTTGTTGAACTGAAACTAATAGAGGTAACAAAATGATCCCATGACGCAGGCAAAGAACATAATAATGTAATCGTCTTATCTTTAGATTTGAATTTCACTCCCATGCTAGTCAACTGGACTAAAAGAGTATTAAAAGTATTTAAATGATCATCTATTTTCGTACATTCCTTCATGTGCAAAATGTACAATTGTATTTTCAGGAAGATCTTGTTCATCAAGGATTTCGTCATGTACAGGCTTTCCAACTTTGACCACAAACCGACTGTTGTCTTCTCTGTAACAATGTTGAACAATATGTCATCAACCAAACACAGGCGTATGGCACTCAGTTCTCTTGCATCCATCTCATCCCAATCATCATCTGTTATGGTCGTGGGTTGCTTTGCTTTTCCCAAAAGTGCCTTCACCATGCCTTGTTGCACGAGCAGATCGTGCATCTTAGCCTTCTAGATCTCGAAATTTTTCTTTCCATTGAACTTCTCAATTTCGAACTTAACACTCTGCATCTTTTTCATTAGAGGAAACATTCCAAAAAACACCACTGCTTGTAATAACCAATACTCTTTAAAAAATTATGTGGAAGAATAATGATATAAACCCCACAAAGTTTAATAAAAAAAACTTTTACCAACCCATTTTTAAATCCTCCACCCTATATTATATTTAATTCCAAAATATAATAATAAACCTCCATACCTTAAATTTAATTCACCTCACGACCATGCATAATAAGACAAAACGTATCCACCTTAAACTTTAATTCATTAAAAAAAAAACCTTTTAAGCATTCACGCGAATCCTTAAATTCCAAAGAAAATCCATGCAAGTAGAGGGGGGAGCTGTTTTCTTAATTCAACGCTCTCCATATGCTTTTTTCACATCGACGCTCTCATCCAGCAGGGTGCCCAGCGTTGATGCGAAAATCAACTCTCCCTTCCAGTATTCCAACGATCGACAAAAATTCCAGTGAAGTCTTTCTAGTCTATAGCCTTCTCATGAAATTTGACTAATACGTGGCCTACTCAAGCTCTGCTACCATTTGTTATACTCATAAATGTAGAAACACAAATGTCATAAGGAAAACACAGTCACACAAAAATAAAAAACATAGATTTCACGTGGTTCATCCAAACGTTGGACTATGTCCACCAAGCACAGGTATCAGTTGTCTTATTATTCAGATTATGAAGATTATAGCAGCTCACTAACTCCTCTCATGGCTGCCTCTACGGGATTATATAAATTGTATCAATGTACATTAGAAATTAATTATTGAATGCACTCATAACTAAATTATAACTTGGTCTTATTGGCTACAACCAACGCTGGATTATAAAATCTGAAATCCTAATCCTGAAAATTTGTTGTCACCATTTAACATAAACAATATTTGACTTTATGTTTTAATTTGTTTTTTTAATAATTTTTTATTTAACCATTTTTTTTTTTTTAAATTATCAATACCATGTTTTTGTTTTTGTTGCAATTAATGAAATTATAAGATTTTGCTATTTTCATGATCCATGATGTAGATAATTTGATTCATGTCTTCTTATCTATTTCCTCTAAGAGTATTTGGATAGCGAAACAAGTGGAATTTTCTATGTGAAGATGAAACAATATTAATTATCAAATCCGCGGATATAGGTTTTGTTGAAAGCTCATTAGGTTTTCCTCAATATGTAATCTATCTAGACTATTTCCACTAGTCAAGCTTTTTATCTTCTCTGTTTACATACTTTACCTTTGGACCTACTCAATGTTGTCACATTACCTTTAGACTTACTCAATGTTGTTGTCACATGTATGTGATCAAAACAAACTATTCATCAAAAGGCAATGTTTTCATAGTAAAGAAGAAAAATTGATATGAATCAATAATCCAAGAATATGGCTTCTAAGATTGAAGTTCTGGAGCTACCAACTTTGCACTATGTAGAGAAAGAGATTATGCATTGATCCAACTCCTGAATAATATCAAATTTAAATTTAAGGAGAAATTGTGGTGAAATAGAGGATACGAGAAAATTAAGATACTATAAAGAGGTCATTATTACCTTAATCTAAAAGATCAAAAATATGTTTCTCTTGTAATTAGCTTAAAGAAGAAAACTAACATTCATAAATAGGGTATTCGACAATTCCTAAAAGACCATGGGATGCAAGAATTTGTCATCTTTATAATACTAATAAGGCAAATGATGAAAAAAACTTTCTATTAGTGTCCTACAAATACTCACATTAGATATCAATTTCAAAATATTTGTTATAATACGAACCTTCTTACCCTTTTAACTCATCAACACTATGGAAATTGAAGAAATCCCTACTTCAATCTTTTTGAGCATAGAAATACATGCTAAAATCAATCAATTATATCTTATTATTATTTTTTAAAATTAAATAAATCAAAACTGATCTCAATAAACAATAACAATTATATCATAATCAACCACACTTCATTTTAGCTAAATAAATTTTCAAATACTTCTTTTACTATGAAAACATGTTTCAAGTATATTCACTTAATAAATAAGTACACATGTTACATTAAATCACACTATATTTGATATGGGATCAAGTGATCAATGTGTGATTTCATATTGTCCCAAGATACAAACAAGATACCTAACAACGAAACAAAAACAAGCCATTTAATCATATTTCCAACAATTTTATTATTCGAGTCACATATAAATTATTTTTCTTTTTCATGGATATATAAAGTTGTGTCACATTTAGACATTCTTAATATATATTATATAATTTTAATATTAAAATATATTGAAAATCTATATTTTTGAACATATAATTTTTTTAAATACATATTAAATAAAAGAAAATTAAAAAAAAACAAAAATAATATAATGAGTATACATATCAATTAATGAGTATTTTTTTATTGTAATGTTTCATTCTATTTTTAATATATTACAAATATTTATTATGAAATATGAATTATCTTAAAAAATTATTTTATGAAATACTTTATTTTCATAAAAGAATTGTATTAAACATTAAAAGTGGCTTTATAAAGCAATGTGAATGCTGAGATGCTCACAGGTGAGACACTACTTACATTGGAGAGTTTCCACACTTAACCTTCTCACATTCATTAAATTAGTATCTGAATACATTTATAAGAATACAATGCAGTTCAACAGTTTAAACAGATTCCTAAAAATTAGGATCTAAAGAATAATTATGACAATCAATCAAAGCAAGACAATAACAAATACTAATGATAATTATTTTTAGAATTTCTTCATTATTTTACTAACACTCCCCCTTAATGGAGAAATGTGTTCTCTACCACACCTAACTCATTCCTAAATGTTTCAAACTTCGCCTTTCCAAGATGCTTAGTGAAGATATCAACCATATTTTTATTTGTATTACAATAAATTATATCGATCTCCTTTGATTGCATCTTTTCTTTTATAAAATGATGCTAGGTATCATTGTGCTTTGATCTAACATGATATATAAGATTGTTGGCTAGTTTGATAGAGTTTTGGTTATCACATTTGATAATTGTTGGAAATTTTTGTTCTTCTCCCACATCTTCAAGAATTCTTCTCAACCAAACTGCCGCACAAGTAGCATTGCACAAGGCTTTGTACTCAGATTCATTGATGGCAAAGAAACAATTGGTTGCTTCTTGATGCTCCATGACACGATCCTTGATCCAATGTTGAATGTATACCAAGTGGTTGATTTTCTATCATCATGATTTCCAACCCAATTTGAATCAGAATACCCTATCAACTCAACACCAAACTCATCAGTATATTTAATACCAAAAGTAGCAGTCCTTTTCATATATATATATATATGTACTCTTTTTGTTTCTATCTAGTGTCTTTCATGAGGCTTGGTCATGCATTGACTTATGGTGTTGACTGAATATGTTATATCTGGCCTGGTTGTAGTGAGATAGTTTAGATGCCCCACCAATCGATACAATGTACCATTCACCTGTTTTGTCCCATCATCACTGTAGAGTTTAACATTATGTTCTAAAGGAATTGACATTGCTTTACATTGATTCATATTGAACCTTTTAAGTAGCTCCTTTGTATATTTGTTTTGTGTGATGAGTGTTTGATAAAATTCTCTCCATATTTCAAGACCTAAGCAATAATGCAACTCACCAATGTCATTGATCTCAAAAACTTGTGACAATTGTCTTTTAATTTCATCACTCAATTGAGATTCATTGCTTATTATAATAATATCATCAACATCCAAGGAAATCAAAGCAACATGACCCTTTTGATCTAACTTGATATACAAATTAGGGTCACTCTTACTTTTCATAAAACCTTTTTAAAGAAAGAAAGAGTAAATATTCACATACCAAGATCTTGGTGCATGTTTCAGTCCATAATTTTTTTTTTAACTTACAAACAAGATGCTCTTGACCCTTCTTTACAAATCCTTCTGACTGAACACTATATACTTCTTCCTTTAGTTCTCCATTGAGAAAATAAGACTTAACGTCTAACTGATGTATCTTCCAATTATGTTGTGTAGATAATGCAATCATTAATCTAATTTTTTTTTTGGTTTAGCTATAGGTGAAAAGGTATCTTCATAATAAATTCCCTCTTTTTGTGAACATCCTTTTGCAACCAATATTGCTTTATATTTATCTATACTTCCATCAACAATAAATTTGGGTTTGAACAACCATTTGAATCCTATGGGAACTTTATTTTTGGGTATTTTATTAATTCCCAAGTATTATTTTTCATTACAGACTCAAACTCTTCCTTCATTGCATCTCTCCATACTTATGGTCTTTAACTTGTTCAAAATTCAAAGGTTTTATGACATTCATTACTTTAGTCATTAAAGCATAATATTTATACCTTTCAGATAGTTGAGTTTGGCATGATGACCTCCTTGGTGCTTCACATTTTTCACCTCTTCTTCTTCTTTGTGGTGAATATCCTCTTCCTATTGGTGTACTTTGGATGCTTGTAGTGTCCATATCGTTGGATTCTTCCTTTTGTTTATGTTCATGGTCATCATCTGCTTCTTCTTTGACATTTTCATCATGATCATAAGGAATATGCAATGCATCATAACTATCCACCTTATGGCCTTCATTTGCATGCTCATGAAATAACACATCACTACTTGGAAAAACTTTATGTGTGCAAGGATCAAACATCTTATATGCTTTGTGATCATAACAATAACCAGTAAAAATGCACTTGATTGCTTTTGCCTCTAGTTTTCTCCTATCATCTTTAGGAGCATGAGAACAAACTTTGCTTCCAAATATTCTTAAATGGATTACTGTTGGTTTATAACCATAAACATAGTTTTTTGGTCTAAACTTTTAGTTGGAATTTTTTTTTCAAATAAACCACAGTAATAATAGCTTCAGCCCAAAGACCATTAGTAAGATTTTTACATTCTATCATGATCCATGCATATTCCACTAAGGTTATGTTCTTTATCTCAGCTACTCCATTATGATTTGGAGTACGTGGCACCGTATATTGTTATACAATGAGATTTGCAGTACTTGATGAATGCACATGATGTATACTCTCCCCCTTGATCTGATCGAAGGATTTTGATGTATTTACCTATTTGCTTCTCAACCATATTTTTAAACTCTTTAAAGTATTCAAATACAAAAATTTTCTTTCTAAAAAAAAACCATGTATATTTTGTGCAATCATCTATAAAAATAAAGAAATAGTATGCTCCATCAAGTGATCTTGTCCACATAGGACCACACACCTTTGTATGCACAAGTTCAAGAATATCACTTTTTCTTTTATTTGTCTGAGTAGGGAATTCTCCCCTATGCATCTTCCCTATTTCACACCCTTCACATGTAGAATATTCATTCTTAAAACCAATGGAAGTCCTTATGTAACCTCGTGCTCTTGCAAGCACATGTCATTTACTTATTCTTGGAGGACCCTTGCATGCAAGTGATCCAGTTATAGTACATGGTTATTTGTTTTGATTATGGATTTTTATGATGATGTTGATGGATTATGATTTTTATGTTATTTTTTATATGTGTATTGACATATGTTATTGATAAATTTCCGTGAGTGTGCAGGACACTTGACAGATTGTGGATGTCGAGGGAATCAATGGACCTCCTTGGACTCTAGATTGATTCAGGGAGTGGATTGTATTGGTTTGGGTATTTCATTTATGCATATGTGACATATGATCGATTATAGTATGATTTTTTATATGAATCATTGATAGTGTTTCGTTGATGGATGCAGACTAACAAATGCTTGCTAATTTGACTCACATAAGGAGTAAAGGGGAATGAAAATATACTAGATATTGAGGGAGAGGTGTGGAAGAGTCCATGTCACAACCTACTAGCACTCCCGTAGTGGCTCGAATTGTAGGTTAACGATTACCTAGTTCGAGAGGTCCACGATGTCGTGAGGGCAGACTGAGACAGTGGCTCATGAATATTTCTAAGGGGAACGAAATAAAGCAGGGTCCTTATTCCTTAGAAGCCCTTAGTCTCTCACAAGGTCGCCCAAATGAAGTGTTGACTCCATGGGTTGGACAACTACCAAAACTAGTGAAAGGCGAGTGGCACCTTTGGCGCACAGAGTGCGTCTTGAAGGGCATGTCATGAAAGAAACACTTGAGTCAATGAATCTAGGTGGCCTAGAAAACCTTGGGAGGATAATTAAACCTTGTAAATGTCTTTAAGCATTCCCAGATTTAATTAATTAATTAAGGATTGAAATGATTACTTATAAATCCCAAAATGAAAGTCTAAGAATATTAAAAAATTAAGCCTAAGTCTAAGTTGGTAAGAAGACTAAAACTAAATTATAAATTAAATAATGAGGCGATGAAGTAAATCAATTTAAGAATTAAGAGAAGGTGAAATCTATCTAAAGATTTGATATAAGGCACATTTGTGCAAGAAAATATAAAAGAGGGTTTTTAAAATAAGAAAGAAATAAGCATGAAAGAATGTGTACGCATAGAAAGGAATCTAGAGTCTAACTACCACTAGTTAACTAAGAGAATAATCTTATTTTAACTCAAATCAAATTTAGTAAGGCGTCAATAATTACATGGGAATATGGGGAATAAAGAGACACTAGGAGTGATTTATGGAGCGCTTTTAGAAAGGGTGAGGGAAATTGACTTTAATTAAACAAAATGTGAAATTTCTTATGCAATTTGGGGGGCAGGGAGACAAGTGTAAGGGGGAAATAATTATAATTTATTTAATTAAAAAGTGAATTAATTGTGCAACTGGGGATGTGTCATTAAGGAAACTCCTATAAAGAAAATGGAAAATATGGGAAAGGAATCACACAGGTTATGAGAAAAATTATGCTCCATAATTTTTAACTGGTTTTACTTGTGAGAGTTGGGATACCCAGCTTGAGAGAGAGTGGTGGCTCTACCTTGCAAGGCAAGCTCAGAGCTAGAGTATTTTTCTAGTTTTGTGTGTGTGGCCCCTTTGCTGCTCAGGGGGATAAGGGGGAAGAAGAGTATCCCTAGCATTGGTTGGGAGGTACCCATGAAGTCTCTATGATTAGAAAGAAAGAGGAAGGAAGGAGCACAAATTACTGAAGATCATCTTCGATTCTTCGTCGCTAGTTACAATATTGTTATTGAGATTGCATTTGTATATAAAACTTTAAAAACTATTGTAAGCTGTAATGGATTTCTGATATAGAATTGGTAGGTTCCTTGTTATTTTTTTGTGAACCCTAGGAATGAATTATTGGTAAATTATAATTGTTTAAGGAAAATTCCATTATATATTGAAATTTGCTTGGAACTTTCTACTTGTATATGAGATTTTGTTCGAGTTACTTCACACACACCTAGTATTTATTTTTTCTAAGGTTTTTCCTTGTTTATTATTCATTATTAGTCATTATCCATTCTCCTATATTTTAGGAGAGAATATTCCACTTGGAGAATATTCTCTTCAGTTAACACTTCAGTTTGACTAGTTGAGTTGAGTCTAGATGTTGCATTGGTTTTGTCACCATGCAACATTGAGATAATCACCATGATAAATCACATTAGCCTTGGTTTCATAATCATACTGGCACATTACCCTTGATTCCTTGATCTACTGCTCACTACACTCTATTTCAGTCAGTTAATTGAAGACTGGTTGACTAGTTAACTCAGTTAGGTGGCAGTTCACTCTCGTAACTGCATGAGAGACTAGACTAGGTGGTAGTTCACTCTCGTAACCGTTGGTGTGTTTCCAGATCACTATATACCACCACTATGGAACATTGGTTCTCCTCCATTGTGCATTGATTGAGTTATACAAAGTACATCATGTGTAAATTATTCATTATTCATTATGGTTAATAAGAATTCTTCCATTCTTTCTCTCTTTCTTATTCTTTCTCAATTTCTCTCTGCAAATGTGTGTGGTATTTTCTAGCTAGATATATTATGTGCAGTTTCAACACATTTACATGGTATTAGAGTTGATGGACTACTATGAAAAAGATACACCAATTTTTTTTGTAGGTACAAAATATTGAAGACAACGGAAAGATGGATTTCCCAAAAGAATTCATTCTTGCACCTTACAATTTCTTTGCATGGAAAGAGAGAATAATGATTCATCTCCAAACGAGAGGATTGTACAGGTTAACCTTGAATACAGATACATAATTGACATCAGCCATAGAAAAATCCAAGTACTTAAATCGAACGGATGAAGCATTCGAAACAATTTGTAGTCTTATTTATCTCGATCTCCTTTTTCACATATCTTCCTGTAAAACCCCCAATGAAGCCTGGACCACCTTGGAAGGTCTCTTTGGAAAACAATATGAGATGAAGAAACACATGCTGGAGGTGGAATTTCTCACATTGGATCCAAAAAGCTTCGACAATATCCAATATTTCTTTACAAAATTCAAGGATTTATTGTCGCAACTCAAAGTTTGTGGGGAAACAAATGGTTCTCACCATTCTCTCCAAACTTGTTCCTGAATTCTTCGTGTTTGTATCAATATTACATTCATTCAAATTCTCCTCTAGAGCCACTTGGAATATTCCTTCGCTTGAGGACTTTATTGAATCCTTGAAACAAGAGTAAACCAAGCTCATCAACATGGGAAAAATCAAAGGCCCAAAGGCACATGCACTTACTGTGCAATATGGCAGCCATAAATATCATAAATCTAAAGATAAATACAAAAGGAAAGCTCATGCACATCCGAAGAAGGAAGGGTACTCAATACCCTTCACCAATGCCTCCAAATCCAAAGGTGGAAAGGGAATAAAAGGGGAGAAATGCATGTATTTCCATAAAGGATTCCATTCAAAATATGCATGCATGCAGAAACAAATAGATCTAATGACTCAAATAATTCAACAAAACAAGATTGGATATCGAATCCCTAATGGTGCCAAGAAGAAGAAGAAAAAAGATCAAAATCCCAAGAAAGGAAATTCTAGCCATGCCTTGATTGTCATCAACTCCTCTCCCAATGCTTGGATCGTAGATTCAAGAGAATCACATCACATGAATTCCACAAAATAAGTCTATTCTTCATTGGATTCATGCAAAGGTCCTCCTATTCTGATGGGGGAAAACTATCCAGTCGAATTCACCGACAAAGGAAGGATTGAACTCACCCATGGAAGCTTCGAGAATGTGTTGCACATTACCAAAATTTACGTCAACCTTCTCTTTATGTATCAGATGATGAATTATGGAAACAAAAAGAAATTCATATTCACACCAAATAAAGTGGACATCTATGACATGCAAACCAACTCCAAGGTTGCTACCGGTGAGGTAAATCATCAATCTAGATTGTATACATTTTATGAATTTATTGAACTAGATTCTGCTTTACTGCTTACCCATACTAATAAAAGTAGTAGGATATGGCACGAAAGGTTTGTACATTTGAATTTAATATATATGAAATAACTTAGAAAGAAAATATTGGTTGATGGTCTACCAGACATCCATTTCTCCAAGGGAGTATGTGAGGGATGTGTTCTTGGAAAACACCCTCAAGAGAAATTCGACAAAGGAAAGTCTCAAAGAGCTTCTGCGCCTTTATATATGATCCATAATGACCTCATAGGTCCTTTTCCACATCCATATATCAACAAAGTGAGGTTTTTTCTCATTTTTGCTGATGATTTCTCACGTTTCACATGGATTTAATTTCTCAAGAAAAAATATGAGGTCTTTAAACACCTCAAAGATTTCAAAGCCCTGGTTGAGACATATTCCCGAAAGAAAATCAAAGTACTCCAAACTGATAACGGTGGAGAGTATGGAAATTATGAGATCCAAAACAAATTTCATGAGGAAGGGATTCGGTTGCAACACACAATTCCCTATACTTCGCAGCAAAATAGAGTTGCTGAGCGGAAAAACAGATCTCTAAAAGAGATGGCATCTTGCATGCTGCATGCAAAATCACTACCACAGAGACTATGAGCCGAAACAATTAATTGTGTAGAATACATACAAAATAGATCTCCCCATAGATCTGTCAAGGATAAGACCCCCTACGAGGCTTGGAGAGGCCTCAAAACGGAAGTGACTAACTTTCGTATTTTCGATTCACGTGCATGGGCCTGGATTCCCTCTGAAAAGAGGAAGTTACTTGATACACAAAGCAATGAGTTTATTTTTTGTTGGATACCTCGATTGTGTGAAGGGATATAGACTTATTGATCTTTCCTCGGACCAGCTCATCATTGAGCAAAGTGCCCAATTCAAGGAAAGTGTCTCGTGTGTACCTCAGAAGTCGCATGCAAACACCTTCATTCTTCCACCTATCCAAGATGATGAGAATGCACATGCGAACTCTTCTTCAGGTGAGAGTTCTGATTTAGAGGACTCATATGATTCAGATACAGAGTCAGTACAGTCAGATGCGGATTCATAGCATCTAGTTGCAGATGCAGATCTAGAGCATAGGCCCAAGTGGGCACAAACTACTCTTCAGGATGTAGGGGATCTTGTTGGTGATCCAACCGATACTAGGAGGAATCGATCTAATTTCAAGGATCCTCTTGTTGCACTAACTGTGATTGATTCATTTCCCTCAAGGAATATTTTATTGGTTCAGTATTTAGATCCACAGTCTTATGGCGAGCTTGTTGGAAATCCCTTTTGGGAATCCGCCATGCAGGAGGAGTACAAATCCCTCCTCAAGAACTAGACTTGGGATCTGGTTCCCTTCCTTCTGAGAGGAAACTTGTTAGATGAAGATGGGTCTACAGGACCAAGAGTGAATCGAATGGACAAATTAGTAGATACAAAGCTAGGCTTGTTGCCAAAGGATTTTAGCAGGTGCATGGTATTGACTATGATGAGACCTTCACTCCAATAGCGAAGATGGATTCCATACGATTGGCACTTTCCATTGCGACAACCAAGGGATGGGAAGTCCATTATATGGACGTGAAGAATGCATTTCTTCACGGTGATGTCTCCGAGGAGATCTATATGGAGAATCCCTAGGGATTTATGCAGGACTCATATTTGGTCTGTCGACTAAAGAATTCCCTTTATGGCCTCAAGCAGGCTCTGAGGGCATGGTATGCCAAGATGGAATCCTACCTATTGTCACAAAACTTTGTACATTGTAAATCAGACTCAAATTTATACACACTTGGGATGGATGATTCACTTCTACTCTTAGTTATTTATGTTGATGATTTTCTAATCATCAGTTGCTCGACTTCAACGATTTTTGTAGTCAATAGGATTCTACATGACAGGTTTTTGATGATGGACATGGGTCTGCTACACTTCTTCCTTGGAATCGATATTAGTAAGGATGAGTCAGGCATCAAACTATCTTAGGAAAATTATGCACGAGATATCCTTGAGAGATTTCACATGACAGACTGCAAGTCTACTCTGACTCCTTTCCTATTAGGAGTCAAACTTGAGGATGGCGAGGACACTCCATTGGTTTACATCACACTATATAGACATCTGGTATGGATCTTGTTGTATCTCACACACTCCATACCAGACTTCTCCTATGCAGTTGGCACAGTTTCCATGTTCATGCAGGAGCTGCACGAGTTACATTGGAAGGATACAAAGTGTATCCTTCGATACGTACATGGCACCATCACCTTTAGGATTCATTATGTAGCAGACTCTACATTAGATCTCATTGGGTTTACTAATTCTGACTGGGCTAGTGATAGCACTGATCGCAAGTCCACATCTGGTTACTCAGTTAGTCTTGGTTCTAGACCTATCTGTTGGTTGAGCAAGAATCAAGATGGCATTGCTCTATATTTAGTCAAGGAAGTGTACAAAGGGTTAGTTAACATAACCATTCATACTATGTGGCTACAACATTTTCTCACTGAGTTGGGCATTCAGTTTCATCAATCGATCATCATCTGGTGTGACAACCAGAGCACTCTGAAGTTTTGCAGAGATCTAATATAGAGGAAGCGAATGAAGCATGTCGATATCCACATGCACTACATCTGGGACTTAGTACATGAGGGGATCATCGACCTATAGTTATTTCCTTCAGAAGAAAAAATGATAGACATCTTCACCAAGATCTTCACTGAGCAGAAGTTCCATTCTCTTCAAAGTCGTCTTGGAGTGAAGGACATAATTTCCTAGCAACTATCAGTTCATCTTTTCACATACATTCTACCTTGAGGGGGGGGTTTTCCCATGAGGTTTTCCCTCTTTCCTCACTTTATTTTTAGTGTATCTTTTGTATTTGGGTACCTAACATGGCCTTGTTGTCGGGACCCATTCTTTATTTTCACCATAGTGATGTTCATGGGGGGTGTTGGAGTTACTTCACACACACCTAGGATTTCTTTTTCCTAAGGTTTTTCCTTGTTTATTAGTCATTATTTGTCATTATCCAATCTCTTATATTTTAGGAGAGAATATTTCACTTGGAGAATATTCTCTTCAGTTGACACTTCAGTTTGACTAGTTGAGTTGAGTCTAGATGTTGCATTGGTTTTGTCACCATGCAACATTGGGATTATCACCATGATAATGCGCATTAGCCTTGGTTTCATCACCAAACTGGCGCATTACCCTTGATTCATTGATCTACTCCTCACTACACCTCTATTTCAGTAAGTTAACTGAAGATTGGTTGATTAGTTAACTCAGCTAGGTGGCAGTTCACTCCCGTAACTTCCTGAGAGACTAGACTAGGTGGAAGTTCGCTCCTGTAACTATTGGTGTGTGTCCAAATCACTCTAGACCACCACTATGGTGCATTGGTTCTCCTCCAGTGAAAATTTATTGAGTTATATAGAGTATATCATGTGTAAATTATTCATTATTCATTACAGTTAATGATGATTATTCCATTCTTTCTCTCTTGCTTCTTGTTTCTAAATTTCTCTCTGCAAATGTGTGTGGTGTTTTCTAGCTAGATCTATTCTCTGCAGGTTGAACACATTTACAGATTTGTTGTGTTATTTCTCCCTTCATAAGAAGGATTTGGAGTTTTTAATTCTCCCTTATCTACTTTGCTAGTGAACGAAGTTCGCTGTGATAGTCTTATCAAAATGTTTCATGAACTAGGAATTAAAATCGCATCCTTGATAGTTGTGAATACATTATAACATGTATGAGTTTAACAATGATGGAGTTCATGATGTGAACTCTCTATGTATTGATTTAATTATGAATGAATGAGTTTTTGTTGTTAAACAGGCTAAGAAAAGTGAATGTCATCTTGATTGCTGCCTGGAATTCACATATCAAAATTAAAAAAATTATTATCTAAACAATCAACTGACCCAACAAGTATTCATGTAAGCCTCCCCTTCCATTTAGTAGCTCGATTTGATCATTAACTTTATATCATCCTTTAATTTTCATTGTGGCTGCATGAGATTGGTATAATAAATCTTTGTTATATTATAACCAGTAATGGAGTATGATGCCGATCTTACTTCTTCAAGATGACCATTTTTGTTTTAAATCCCAAATTCTTGTTTTGATTGTGCACTTCATTTTCTATGTGCGATATCCTCTTCTTGTCTTGTGGGCTTGGCATTGGGACCATAGCTCTTCGCTTAACACCTTGCATTTGAGATTTTTTTATGAATTTTATGTCAATTTGGGTGCTCCCAGCTAATGAACAACCCATAAATTTGTTTGATGTTTATTTATTTTATTTTCTCTACTTCAGAAGTTGATTACTCTCTTAAAGCTTATTGAGCATTGAACCTACCTGCACATTGCTACATCAAATGAGAAAATCAGTATTGAATTGTTGCCCATCCATTAATATTTTCATTTTTTTTGCATGCAGTTTTTAATTCAAAATTTTTAGAAAATTAGTTCTGTATCGAGGGTTGAAACATGGGCTGGATTAGGGGTTGCATTAGGGGTCAGATACAGGACCAGATTGAGTGTTGGATTAGACTTTGCACCGATTCAATGGCTATATTGAGGCATACAACTCTATTTCGTGACTCTATTCCTTAGAACCTTGTGTTTGAGTGGGGTTGGGAAAACTCTATTGAATTTATTGACACTTACAAACCCTTATTCGCGTTCTAAATTTCGGAGTTATATTTCTGTTGCAATGATTCTATACAAATCTGAATATAATTTATGATTCAAAAGAAATCTAGATTCACTTTTCATTTTAGTTTGAGAACTTTGAACCTTTAATTTTGTTTTGTTGGTAGGGAGATTCTTGTGTTGATTTTATTAAGTGGAATCAATTCGTAGTGCAATCTTGAACTTACGGCTTGATATATCTTTAAATCATTCTTACTGATATTGGATTGTCTTGGTTAGTTCCTTTGTTTCAATCCTAAGTTTTCTTTCCTAGGTTCTTATTTTTAGCCTTGGGCATCTTGAACGATCTCCTCTTGTGCCTTGAACATATACCTTTATCAGCTTGCAAATCCGGTCACTTTCAAATCCTATACTGGCTTCCTGTGGAGTTTAATTTAAGTTATCATAATTTAGTGCTGGATTGAGGGCCAGATTAAGGTTTGGATTGAGGGACGAATTAAGGTCTAGATTGAGGGCCGTATTGAGGTCTGGATTGAATGTCGAATTGTTATGCACACCGATTCAGGGGTTGGAATAAATTTTGGAACTCCTTATTTTGTTTCTTTACTTGAAGATGTAATTTGGCACCTAATTATCTATTAATTTTTAAACATAAGATTGGTCTTCTCTTAACTTTTTTAATGAATTTTGAGATAGCAATTGCATTATTATTTTCAGTTGAATAAGAAGTGGTCTTCGTTTAGTTCCTTTAAAATGGATTTATAAATCATCTTGTGTTCTTTAGTTTATTGTTAAATAAAACTTGATCTTCTTTAATTATACTTATATATGGATAAGCAGATAGCATGTAAACTATCTTATCTAATTCTTAATTATGGGTTGAGCTTCTTATAGTTTCTTTGCAATGGGAATGTAAGGTAACCTTGGAGTTCATCCATATTGCTTGTTATGATTGATACTCTTAGTTCTTTTAAATGGATGTGTAAGCCGTCGACTTCTTATTAATTGCTTTATGTTGATTTTTATTTTCTTTAAAAAAAATGATACATAATAAAGAGTAGCATTTTATTTTAATGTATCGCTTAAGAAGATTGATCTTCTTGTGGTTCTTATAATTGAAATTGTAGTTTTAGCCTTCAAATTTCTTACATTTCCTTAGAAGTTAATCCTTAATAGGAAGGTGCATAACTGAGCTACATGCGGATAAGATTGTATTTATGCTCTTTTGCTTTACTAATCTTTAAGAAAAATCCTTCTACTCATTTACACTCTTTGTTGCTAAAAAAATAAGTATAGTAGAATATCCTGCTGCGTCATGAATAATTGATGATTAGATGAGATTGATGATCTAGTTTGGACTGTGTTTTATGTTGGGCTATGGGAATTAGACACCTCCTTGTTCCTCAGAATAGTCTCTAGCCCTGAGACCTTAAGTGGTCAAAATCAATTGGATGAATTCTGGGCTTGAGCGTTGCTTATGTGTCTTGGAGGTCCTAACCATGCAGGATAGGTTGGGTGGGTGGTTTCCTTTTGATAAATGTTGGTTGGTTGATAATGATGTTTCTTTCAGATGAACTTGGTGAATTTTCTTAAGTATTGATTAATATATGATGTGTCACTATTGATTTTTGGAAATGTTTAATAGGTTGTCATTGATGGCAAGTACAACAATGAAGATGACATGAATATAGGAAGAATGTAATAGACGGGCACCAGAAGTATTTTGGGAAGAAGCTGTAGAGCAACCTCGATGAAGCTGTAGAGCAACCTCGATAAGATCAGAAGATATAGTGCAGAGGATGTTTGGTATGTTTTACAGGCAGTGTAAGCTTGTCATTGATGGCAAGTACAACAGTAATGATGGCTTGAGTACAACACCGATGATCAACAGACAAATAGAAGATAAGTCTAGGAAGATCGAATGATTGAAGGCAACGCTGGCAAATACAATAGTGATGATGGCTTGAGTACAGTAACGATGATCAATAGGAAAAGAGAAGATAAGTCTAGGAAGATCGAATGATCGAAGGCAACACAACATTGACAAAATGATTGAAGGCCCGAGAAGCATTTCTGATCGTTGGATCCCATCCAAAATTCCCGAAAGCATGAGGGTCGTCAGATATGAATAAAGACAAGAAGAGGGCACTAAAGAGGAGAATAGATCTCAGGCGTCAAATCTGAGCGTAGGGTCCGACCACCATTGGATCAAGGAAAACCTGCACGATATTTAAAAGTGCAAGGAGTAGAGGGCTCACCAATCCCGAAAGCAGGAGAACCATCCATCTCAGGGGATTATGTGGACCGTTGATCCAACTCCCTGTCGGAGTTTCGGGGATCGAGAGTTGGAGATGTCAAAGAATATTGACATAAAGAATCCCGAAACCATGAAGTGTGAAATCCCGATTGAATCTGAACCGTTAGATCAAGATGTGATCTAGACCATCGACCTGACTCACATTAGTAGACCACGTCAGCTAGGAACACATGGCACATCCAGGTAATGACAAGTGTCAGACCAATTCAACATGCCAAGCACATGTAAGTCACGAATCAGCGTGACACGTGGCAGTTATTTAACACATGTGACTTCAACAGACTTACACCATGACGAAGTTTCTAGGATCGCGTATTGGAGATGTCAAAGAAACAATGCAACAAGAATCCCGATTTCGAGATATGCAAAATCACGACTTAAATCGCAGTCGTTGAATCAAGATCAAATATGGACCGTTGATTCCAGTCAATGGAGAGGCATCGGGGATCGAGAGTTGGACATGTCAAAGATTATTGACATCAGGAATTTTGATATCGCAATATGTGAAATCACGATGCAATCTGAGTCATCAGATCAAGCTTTGATCTGGACCGTTGATTCCAGTCAATGGAGAGGCATCAGGGATCGAGAGTTGGACATGTCAAAGATTATTGACATTAGGAATCCCGATATCACGATATATGAAATAAAGATGTAATCTGAACCATCAGATGAAATGTTGATCGGAGGGCTACTAATGCACGACATAGTGAAACTACCAGAAATGATCAAAATCTGGACCAGGGGTCAAATTTTAGCTCAAAAATCAACGTTCTCGGAATCTCTTCAAATCAGACGAGAGTGTAGCCCTCGTTGTTGCGAACCCAATGCAACTCATTTCGTCTCAAACGGATGTCAGGAGCGAGATATATCGCGATCTGTTCGAATCGCCAAACAGGGAAAAAAAAGGACGCTGACTGTGTAGTCCGTACAGTCCATACGAATGCTGATGTGGCATGATCGTACATGATGACATGGAAAAGGTACGACCACTGACATGGCAGGTGACATGGCATTCATTTATTGGCTGACAGTTGGACGAGTGGTATTGCGACACGTGGCATTTATTGGGCAAATGGTGTGGTGCCATGTGGCCTAGTCATGGGCTACCACATGGCACCGTTGAAATTGGTTATTGGGTCAAAATTTTATGGAGTTGACCAGACTCGAACCCTGGAACTCCTCCCACCGTGCAGTGCTTTGGCAATGGCTTCCCAACCAGCGTGCCATGCGTTGGTTCTTAATAACTATATGTGTTTTAATTTATTTAAATTGCATTGAAATTTGATATGGGGCACGTCCGGGCTGGGGCTTAGCCCCAGCCTCAGTCGCATGTGTTTTAATATATGAACACCGTTACATATGCGGAGTTTTGGTGCACACCTTTCAACAATTATCCCCTGGTCACACTATTATTGCATATGCCCATACTCTCCAACGACGCGCGGGGTTTGTGTTGTGGTTTAAGCCACAATTTTATGTGTGTTGCAATATGACCCTATCCTCCATTTGAAATGCGCGCGGGTTTTTTTTTATATGGTTCAAATAGTTGTTAAATGAACTGCCATTTGGCATCATTCCATTTGTTTGGAAAAATGGAGCCCTTTTTGCCATAGCGCGAGGTCATATTATGACCCATGTGCCCAGGTGCTAGGCGGTTAGGGGCTGGCACGCCCATAACCGTCCTACAATTTGCACCGTTCGCATGGTTGTGCCCGGTGCTGAGTTTAAACATGAATTTGGAGCGTGTTCTTGGTTCAAGCACACAGAGGTGCATTTTGGCGAACCAGAGCCAGCAAGCTTGAAGGAACAGGATGGCAGGAGGCCTATCTTTCTCATTTTTTGGCCGATTGAGGTGACGTAAAAACCCAGCTAGAGGTTTTTGGATGTCCTAAATACATTGGCATTGTTATCAAATCCATTTGAAGACTTCTTTTGCAGGTTTTTAGCCATTGAAGTTTCATCAAGCTCCAGGGAGCTTGAAGCTCTCATTGGTTGAGGACATGTTTTGGTGAGCCTATGTTTGTTTTCTGTGATTGAATAATCATTTTTGGCTAATTGTTATGCTCTGAACACATTGGGACAGGTTTCAGAGGCTTTTGAGTACTTTTACAGGTGTGTTTGCCAAAGAGAAGCTGAGTGAAGCTTATGGCCACATGTAGAAGAGGTCATGCCTGGATGAGCCATGATCCGTTTTCAGAGTTCTATTAGTCATTTTTGGGGTTTTTATGTGTTCTGATCCCAATGGTACAGTCTGTTTTTGCATTGGAGTTGAGAAGAAACTTGTAAAATAACTTTTGACAAATTAATCCCAGAGAGACAAGTTCATTGATGGAGGCTCAAGGAGATGTAGCCCGGAGGGGGGTGAACTCCTTTATCATGTTGTTCTTGTTGTGAGTTTGATGGTTTATTTGCTGCAAGTTATGTTGTTGTGTATTTATTGAAATTACATATTTAACCATTTAAAAGAACATATCCTCACACATAATCATTTACAAGAAGATACATGAACTTAACACATAAGTTTATCTTTCATATTTTAACACATGAAGCAAGGTCCTGTAATGTTTATTTTATTGAAGTAGAGGGTGCTTTCATAGCACAAAAAGTCAGCCTTCTATTTTCAGATCAAGAAACCATTGATGGTGTCTGCTAGAGAATTCAAAGAGACCCCTATGTGATCGCCAGAGGAGAAGAAGAGTCTCCAAGCTTCATCCAAGTGAAGGAAGACTATTCTTAGAAGGGATTGACATATGTATGAGCATGGAAGCCTGTAACTAAAATAGAGAAGGTGAGATCAACTGTCACAGAGAAGACGAAGAGTCTCAACTGCCAGAGAGGCTGAGGAATCTCAGCATAACATCCAGTGATGTTGAACGCGTGGGAAAACGAACAGAGAAGCTGAAGAGTTACGATGATGATCACGCAGAGAACTCAAGAGGTGGAGGATATTGGCGTGGTATGAGCATGCAGAGGAATGGTGAATATTGTATACACAAGATGCACAAAAGCTATATATACACAGTACAGAGAAGAGAAGGGGGTTGTTGTTGCTGTTGGAGTTTGCTGTGGTTGTAGCTGGTGAAGGTGATTCATGTGTGAAGAAGAAGGAGAGTGTAGTAGCTGAATTGAACATAAGAGGATTTGTGCAGTGAATGGGTATGGTGCATAGAGCATAAAAGGCAGAAGAACAGACAACGCAAGTGATGTGTGCAGGAAGGCAATGAGGCAGACAGAGTAACAAAATGCAGCAGAATAGTGATGAGTTTGGTAAGCCATTGTTGAACATTATATCATTGTAATAAGTTTGAGTAACAAAGAATTAATATTTCAGGGTGGTTGGGAGGTGCTTGGGAGGACTGTTGTCCTCAGAGGTTCAAGTGGGTGTTTGAACACAACGAGTTGTAGCTTCTATCTGGTTGCATCCTGAGAAACGAGGGTGGCAGGGTGGTGCAAGGGAACTATTGTTCTCTGTTATACAGGTTGGTTGCCTATATGATTGGAAGTTGGTGCTTCCATCCAGTTGGTGCTGGAAACACTCAGGGAGTTGGTTCTTCCTTCTAGTTGGTGCTTCCTTCTAGTTGGTGCTGGAGAAACCAGGGAGTTGGTGCTTCCTTCTAGTTGGAGCTAGAGAAACTAGGGAGTTGGTTCTTACTTCTAGTTGGTGCTAGAGAAAACAGGGAGTTGGTGCTTCCTTCTAGTGGGTGCTAGAGAAAACAGAGAGTTGGTTCTCTCAACAAGTTGCAGCTTGCAAAACGGAGGTTGTAGCCTCATTATGAGTTGGTGCTCATATGTATGATAATGTAAAGAATGTAATTATTACTTATCATATAAAGAAAAATAGGTTTTTAACCTATATGGGTTTCCTCGAAAAATGTTTGTCTCTGTGTTTCTCATATATGTGACTGATGCTGAATGTGCCAGTGTTTATTTCCCTACATTATTGTGATCATCATTCAGTGTTTCTGCAAAGAGTTTTAAAAGAAGCATAATTGTTTAAGCTCGGTAACAACTGATTCACCCCCCCCTCTCTCAGTTGTCCAACAATTGGTATCAGAGCCGACCCCCTTTTATCTAAGGGTAGATCCTAGAGCTTAAACATGACAAGCCATGAAGGGACTTCAGTCATTAGGCCTCCTCTATTTGATGGAACGAATTTTTCCTTCTGGAAGGTTAGAATGAGAACATACCTAATGGTGTTAGGAGCTGATGTATGGGATGTAGTAGAGACTGGATACATAAATCCTGTTGTGCTAGCTTCCAAGGATGATAAGTTAGAATTTAGCTTTAATGCTAAGGGAATGAATGCTATCTTGAATGGACTTGCAGAAGCCGAGTTTGT
>ML776791.1:1604667-1624632 GCA_009831015.1 Picea engelmannii
TATTACTTATCATATAAAGAAAAAGAGGTTTTTACCCTGTATGGGTTTCCTCAGAAAATATTCGTCTCTGTGTTTCTCATATATGTGACTGATGTTGAATGTGCCAGTGTTTATTTCCCTGCATTATTGTGATCATCATTTAGTGTTTCTGCAAAGAGTTTTAAAAGAAGCATAATTGTTTAAGCTCGGTAACAACTGATTCACCCCCCCCCTCTCAATTGTCCAACATTGATTATGTTAATGGATTGATTTGTGTCATTAATATTTATGATAATGTGAGCTTGTGATGCGATTAATTGTGTTGTGATGATTTTAATTTCCTAATGCAATAATTTTTTTACCTATTATACATTGCTTTTGTTGTCGTAATGACATGGTCGTTACATATGGTATCAGAGCGGGTTCAACCCTGCGACATTGGACCGTTACGCCTTTCACTGTGTTAGACAAATGATTAAAATCACATTATTAATAAACCTTGAAATTGTCTATGTGACAATAATGGTTAGATCACATTGGATTAGTAGACATCGTGGTGTGGGAAGAGGTATTATGCCTCCTCCGAGTGTATCCACACCATAGGAATCTAATCCTTATAAGGATGGGTAGACTACTGAGGAGGAGCAGGTCAATGTGGGGATTATGGTAGGGATGATGAGATCCTTTCAAAGGATCTTGGAGGCTTGATCAATGATATTGATCGGATGAGGAGAGGATGTCTAGACCTAATAAGGGTTCACAATGCATTGCAATAGTTAGCAGTAGTGTACTCAAGCAACTCAAGAAAGTTAATTTTCTAAGTTCAAGGGTGCCACAAATGGCTCAGCCGCTGAGGCATGGTTGGAGAACATGGCGATGTGCTTCACACTTCGTGACTTCACCTCCAGCATGGAAGTCTGCATGGTGGTCTTTCAGTTGAAGGAGTTCTCTTCTATGGTGGAAGGCAGTCCTACCTCAACTAAACATGGTCGTCGAAGACGTGTCATGGGAATTGTTCGAGGAATGGTTCTGAGAGAGGTATTTGTTAGAGGAATTATTCGAGCGTCATTTTAATGAGTTCAATGTCTTACAACAGGGTGTTCATATGGTGCCAGAGTATGAGGCTAGATTCATGGAGCTACTTAGTCATTCCCCACTCTTGAACATGGAGAATTTGAAGGTCAACAAGTTTGTGTTGACCTTAACTTCAACATTCGTGCAAAGGTACAGATCCTAATGCCTTAGACATTGCACGATGCAGTCCAGAAGGCCGTCATAGATGACAAAGAGATATACAGTGTGGGTCAGGAAAGGACTCCTTCTAGACCAACTGGACAGACAACGTCGGGAACACAACAACTTCTACTTTGTGGACCAAGAGTACTGGACTGAAGACCGAATGTTGGACATATGGAGATCCACATTACCAGCGAGACTGTCCAATTGAGAAGGCCAGAGCAAATAGACCAATAGGACACACTACAATTGGATATTTAGGCCAGTCCCATAAGATTCATGCCATGGTGAACAACCGCCAGGCCAAGCACCAATCCACTATGCTCGAGACGTCAGGTACCATTTCCAAACAAACTTTTAGTATTTTGATAGATATCAGTGCTATTGAGAGCTTTATTTGTAATGCAATGATGAAAATAATTAAGGTAAAGGCAGTCGAGCAGGACAATTTTAGGTATGTAGAAATGGCTTTAGGTGCCAAACAAAAGGTTGTAGGAAGGGTTACGGTTGTCGCATTAACTTGGTAGAATTTGTAACAAAGTCCGACCTATATGTCATGATATTAGGATCATATTACATCGTGATCGATATGGACTGGTTGGAATCACATTATGCAATACTCAATTGTAAGACGAAACGATCGAGTTTGACTGATGATGAGGGATAGAGAAGAGTGATCATAGAAAGAAACTAGGGAGGGTCCTTGAGGTTCTTTTCTTCCCTACAACTGTAGAAGAGTATGCGCAAAGGATGCAAGCTATATTAAATCTTAGCGCTAAATGAAAAGGGTGAGAAAGAAGGATTAGAAAACCTTCAAGTAGTACGAGCGTTTGTAGACGTGTTTCCAGAAGAGTTACCAAGTTTTCCACCTGAAAGAGAGTTGGAGTTTACAATCGAATTGAAACCTGGAACTGAACCGATAGCAAGAACACCTTATCATATGTCAACGCCTGAGTTACAGGAGTTGAAAATGCAAATGAAGGAGTTGTTGGACTTGGGACGTATATGTCCAAGTATGTCACCTTAGGGTGTGCCTGTTATTTTAATAAGAAAGAAGGATGGGTCAAGGAGAATTTGTATTGACTACAGTCAATTGAACAAGGCGACGATCAAGAACCAATATCCATTGCCAAGAATAGATGGTTTGTTTGATCAAATGAAGGGCGCGACGATGTTTCCAAATATCGAATTGAGATCAGGATATCACCTGTTATGAATTAAAGAGGAATATATTCCTATAAGCGCATTCAAGTCAAGGTTTAGACACTACGAGTTTACCGTTTTACCATTTGGACTAACAAACGCCCCGGGGGTATTCATGAGTTTGATGAATGGGGTATTCCATGAACACTTGGAAAAGTTTTTTCAAGTATTCATTGATGACAGAAGAATATGAAAAAAAATTATTTTTAGTACTACAATGTTTACGAGAAAACAAAATATACAGGAAACTGTCAAAATGTTCTTTCTACCAAATGAAGATTCATTACTTAGGGAATTTTGTATCCGGCGAAGGAATCATTGTGGATCCAGTGAAGGTAGAGGCTATTAAGGAATGGCTCGTGCCAATAAACATACCAGAATTATGCATCTTTATGGGTTTATCGAGATATTACTGATGGTTCGTCGAAGGTTTTTCGAAGATAGAAAATCCGATCATGGAATTGCAGAAGAAAAACAAGATTTTTTTATGGAGCGAGAAATGTGCTGAAGCGTTTCAAAGGCTCAAGGAGATGTTGATGACAACGTTGATACTAAAATTCCCCGACATGGACAAGGAATTATTGGCATGTACAAACGCAACCAAGGAAGTTTTAGGTGGAGTTTTGATGTAAGATGGTCGAGTGATCACTTACGTTTCAAGGAAATTGAGAAAGCATGAGGAGAACTACGCAATGCATGAATTGGATTTATTGGCCATTGTGTATGTCTTAAAGGTTTGGAGACACTATATGATTGGATGAAAATTCAAACTAAAGACAGATCATTGTGGACTACATCACATATTTACGCAGAGTGACTTGAACGCACAACAAAGTTGTTGGTCGGAATTTCTTAGCGAATACGACTTTGAGATTTATTACATTAAAGGTATGATCAATAGAGTGGTGAATACGTTGAGTCGTAAACCACACATATTTTCGGTAATACCTCTTCAGACGAATCTTCAAGAAAATATTCTAACTATACAGGTTGACGATGATTGGTACCAAGAGGTTAAGGAAAATATTGGATGGGACACCATGATGGTTCCAAGGTTTGAAGGATATACACTAGAAAATGACGGATTGATGAGGTATAATAACAGGATTTATGTAACGCCTAACAATGAATTGAGAAATTTGATCTTAAGCGAAGCTCATAGAGAAATATACATGGCTCATCCAGGAGTGACGAAGATGAAGGAAGACCTAGAGCCTTTATTCTTCCGGAAGGGAATGAAGGCAGACATAGTTAGCTACGTGGAAATATGTCTAGAATGTTAGCAAGTGAAAGTTGAACATAGACATTCGGTAGGATTACTACAGCCACACATTATTCCAGAATCAAAATGGGAGGTCATTTCAATGTAATCTATTGTTGGATTTTCGTTGACGGTAAGGAGGCATGTGGTAGTTGACACTATGAAGAAGAGTGCACATTTTATCCATGTGTGTATAACATATCAAGTGCCAGAAATAGCTAGAGTTTTCATTAGTGAGATTGAGAGATTTCATGGCATGCCAAAAAGGATCATATCTGATAGAGGGTCAATGTTTACATGACGTTTTTGGACCAGTTTCCAAGACGCCTTGGGGACACAACTAAAATTTAGTACAATGTATCACCCTAAGACAGACATATAAACAGAAAGAACGAACCAAATTTTGGAAGAAATGTTGTGTATGTATGTAATGGACCAACATAAACGTTGGGAAGAATTCTTGCCACTCGTAAGGTTTGCAAACAACAATAGCTATAAAAGCACCATTAATATGGCACCGTTTGAGTTTCTCTTCGAGCAACCATGTTAGACACCATTGAGATGGGATTGACTTCAGAATAGGGTCCTGGTGGGACCAAAATTGATCCAATAAATGGAAGAACAAATGCAAATGATAAGACAAAGGATTAAAGAAGTGCAATATCAGCAGAAGGGTTATGCTGATACGCATCGTGTTGACTGCAATTATGAAGTTGGCAACTGAGTTTACTTGTGCGTGAAAATGTACAAGATCTCGATAAAGTTTGGAAAGGCTACTAAAACCTCTCCTAGGTTTGTGGGACCTTTCAAAGTTGTGGAAAATAAAGGACCGGTGGCCTATCGACTAGCCTTACTTGATTCTTTGAGGTGAATGCATGATGTTCTTCATGTATCTGTTTTGAGACATTATGTTAGTGATCCTACACATGTGATTCACATGCGTTCTTTGCAGGTGTTGGACGATGGTTCACTCATGGTAGAGCCAATCCAAATTCTCGACCATTGCATTCGACATTTGTGGTGTCGAAAAGTCGATCGGGTCAAGATCCAGTGGGGAAATTATAGTCCACACTCAGCTACCTAGGAGGATGCATATGATATGCGCTAGTAGTTTCCTTACTTATTTGATAGATTAGACATATAGATCTTGTCAAATACTTTTTTTTGCTACATTTTATATACTATACAACTTCGGGATGAATTTTAAAACAAGAGGGGGTGTATGTAACATGCCTCTCTTGCGAGCATGTGTTATTTACTTATTCTTTGAGGACACTTGCATGCAAGTGATCTAGTTATAGTACATGGTTATTTATTTCTCTTATGGATTCTTATGATGATGTTGATGGATTATGGTTTTTATGTTATTTGTTATATGTGTATTGACAGATCCTATTGATGAGTTTCCCTAAGTGTACAGGACACTTGACAGATTGTGGATGCCAAGGGAATCAATGGACCTCCTTGGACTGCGGATTGAGTCAGGGACATGATTGTATTGGTTTGAGTATTTCATTTATGCATATGTGACATATGATCAATTATAGTACAGTTTTGTATATGGATCATTGACAGTGTTTCATCGATGGATGCAGGCTGACAAATGCTTACTAATCTAACTCACACAAGTAGTAAAGGGGCCATGCACATAGACCAAATATTGAAGGAGAGGTGTGGCAGATTCCTTGTCACATCCTACTAGCACTCCCACCGTGTATTGAATTGTAGGTTAATGATTATGTAGTTCGAGAGGTCCACAATGTCGTGAGGGCATACTAAGACAGTCGCTCACGAATATTTCTAAGGGGTGCGCAACAAGGCAAGGTCTCTCACAAGGTCTCCTGAATGGATTGTTGACTCCAGGGGGTGGAAAACTACCAAAACTACTCAAAGGAGAGTGGCACCCTTGGATCACGGAGTGCGTCTTGAAGGGAACATCGTGAAAGTAACACTTGAGTTAATGAAGCTAGGAGTCCTATAAAATCTTGGGCGAATAATAAAACCTTGTAAAATATTTAAGCATTATTGGATTTAATTAATTAATTAAGGATTGAAATGATTACTTATAAATACCCAAATGAAAGTCTAAGCCTATTAAAAAATTAAGCCAAAGTCTAAGTTGGTAAGAAGACTAAAACTAAATTGTAAATTAAATAATGATGGGATGAAGTAAATCAATTTAATAATTAAGAGAAGGTGAAATATATTTAAATATTTGATATAAGGAACATGTGTGCAAGAAAATATAAAAGAGGGTTTTTAAAATAAGAAATAAATAAACTTGAAAGAATGTATACACATAGAAAGGAATCTAGAGTCTAGCTACCACTAGTTAGCTAGGAGAAGAATCATATTTTAACTCAACTCATATTTAGTAAGGCATTAGTCATTAAATGGGAATATGGGGAATAAAGAGACACTAGGAGTGATTTATGGAGCGCTTTTAGGAAGGGTGAGGGAAATTGACTTTAATTAAATAAAATGTGGAATTACAAGTGCAACTTGGGGGATAGGGTGACAAGTTTAAGGGTGAAATAATTATAATTTATCTAATTAAAGAGTGAATTAATTGTGCAAGTGGGGATGTGTCATTAAGGAAACTCCTATAAAGAAAATGGAAAACATGGGAAAGAGATTACACTGGTTATGGGCAAATTTATGCTGTAGAATTTTTGACTGGTTTTACTTGTGAGAGTTGGGATACCCAGCTTGAGAGAGAGTGTTGGCTCTACCTTGTGAGGCAAGCTCGAAGCTAGAGTATTTTTTTGGTTTTGCATATGTGGCCCCTTTGGGGCTTGGGAGGCTAAGGGGGAAGAAGAGTACCCCTAGCATTGGCTGGGAGGTTTCAGTGACGTCTCTTTGATTAGCAAGAGGGAGGAAGGAAGGAGTGCAAATTACTGAAGATCATCTTCGATTCTTCGTCGATGGTTATGGTATTCTTATTGAGATTGAAATTGTATTAATTTTATTTGTATATAAAAATTTAAAAACTGTTGTAAGTTGTAATGAATTTCTAATATAGAATTGGTAGGTTCCTTGTTAGTTTTTGTGAACCCTAGGAGTGAATTATTGTTAAATTGTAATTATTGTTTAAGGTGAATTCCATTATATCTTGAAATTTGCTTGGAACTTTCTACTTGTATATGACATTTGTCATGTTATTTCTCCCTTCATAATTTAAGGCTCTGAATTTTTTAATTCTCCCTTATTTGGTTCGCTAGTGAACGAAGTTCATTGTGATATTCCTATTAGATTGTTTCACAAAATAGGAATTAAAATCACAACCTTGATAGTTGTGAATACATTATAACGTGTATGAGTTTAACAATGATGATGTTCATGATGTGAACTCTCTATGTATTGAGTTAATTATGAATGAATGAGTTGTTGTTTTTAGATAAGGTAAGAAAAGTGAATGTCGTCTTGATTTCTTCCTTGAATTCACATATCAAAATTAAAAAATTTATTATCTAAACAATCAACTGACCCAACGAGTATTCTTGTATGCTACCCCTTCGATTTAGTAGCTCAATTTGATAATTAAATCTTTCTCTTCCTTGAATTTTTGTTATGACTACATGAGATTGGTATAATTACTCTCTCTTGTATTATAACCAATAATGGAGTATGACGCCCATATTACTTCTTCAAGATGACCATTTTTTTTTTAAAATCCTATATTCTTGTTTTGCTTGTGCACTTGATTTTGCGTGTGCACTCTCCTCTTCTTGGTTTGTGGGCCTGGTGTTGGGACCATGGCTCTTCCCTTAACACCTCGCGTTTGAGAATTTTTGATGACTGGTATGTCAATTTGGGTTCTCCCAGCTAATGAACAACCCATAAATTTGTTTGTTGTTTATTTCTTTTATTTTCTCTACTTCATAAGTTGATTACTCCCTTAAAGTTTATTGAGCATTGAACCTACCTACACATTTCTACATCAAATGAGAAACTCAGTATTGAATTGGTTTCCATCCTTTAAGATTTTCATTTTTGTTGCCTGTAGTTTTTAATTTGGAATTTTCAGAAAATTAGTTATATATTGAGGCCCGGAACAAGGGCCGTAATAGGGGCCGGATTAGGTGTCGGATATAGGACTGGATTGAGTGTCAGATTAGACTATGCATCGAGTCAATGACTATATTGAGGTGTACAACTTTGTTTCGTGACTCTTTTCCTTAGTTCATTGGGTTTGAGTGGGGTTGGAAAAAATCTATTGAATTTACTGACACTTACAAACCTTTATTTGCGTTCTAAATTTCAGAATTATATTTCTATTGCAATGATTTGGTATAGATCTGAATATAATTTCTGATTCAAAATAAATCTAGATTCGCTGCTCATTTTAGTTTGAGAAATTTGAACCTTTAATTTTGTTCTTCTAGTAGGGAGATTCTTTTGTTGATTTTATTAAGTGGAATCAATTTGTAGTGCAAGATTGAACTCACAACTTAATATATCTTTAAATATTTCTTACTGATATTGTATTGTCTTGGTTAGTTCCTTTGTTTCAATCCTAAATTTTATTTCCCAAGTTCTTTTTTTTATCCTTGGTAATCTTGATCAATCTCCTCTTGTGCCTTGAACCTCTACCTTTATCAACATGCAAATCTTGTCACTTTCAAATCCTCTACTCGCTACCCGTGGAGTTTAATTTAAGTTATCAGAATTTAGTGCTGGATTAAGGGCCATATTAAGGGTTGTATTAAGGTATGGATTGAGGTTTGGATTAAGATTTGGATTGAGGGTTGGATTGAGGTTTGGATTGAATGTCGAATTGTTATGCACACCGGTTCAGGGGTTGGAATAAATTTTAGAATACATTTGTGTCATTAATAATTTTGATAATGTGAGCTTATGATGCGATTAATTGTGTTGTGATGTTTTTAATTTCCTAATGAAAAATTTTGTTTACCTATTGTACATCGCTTTTGTTGTCATAACAGAGGGGTTGTTACACCTTCCACCAGTCCTTGTTTTTTAACTAGTAACAAATCATGATAGTTAAGATGTACATACCTTTGGTTCCATAAAACTTATGTTGTCATCGTTGTGGATGCCAATGCTTGATGACTCTTGTTCTTCAAATCAAGCTTGTATAAACTTCCAACTATGACTCATGTTGCAATAATAATGTAATGATCCTGCATTTATTTTACCACATAATGTAACGTTACTATTTCTACCTTCAAATATTGATTTGTTATGGTAGAACTTGAGATTAAGTTCTTCTTTATACGAGGCACATACATCACATTTTGAATTTTTTTAACACATGCTACATATACATCACCATATCCTTTAATTTGATGTGAGTGATCATCCCCAATATATACATTAGCACCATTATTAGTTTCATGATAATTTTCAAACTAGTCCTTCTTACAAGACATATGCATTTCATTCATTTGTTTTAGTAGTCAAAGAAACATATGAAATAAATAATGTGATATTTTTGAATTCATCATTCATTGTTTCTCCTCCATCAACAAAATGACCAACATTGTTTATGTTTCAATTAATTGGATTCATGATACTTCCTTTTAAAGCAATCTCTAGAGTAGTGTCCAAAATTTCCACGGTAAGACCATGGATCATTCCTTTTAAAATTAGTATCAAACTTTGGTGGTGTCATACATTGTTGTGGCTTTGCATATGGTGGCTTACTTCCCTTTTTTCTTTCCCATGGATTTCCTTTGGAAGGAGGTTTACCTTTCACCATCAATGCTAGATCATAACTTTGAGATGTTTGATTAAGGTTCTTTCTCCTTTCTTCCTCCTGCATAAGTATACCTACCAAATATTCAAAAGTAGGAGCCTTCTCCCTTGCTACAAGACCCGTGATAAACATTTGGTACACTTTTAGCATACCATTTAAATTTATAGTGACTAAATTAGTGCTAGAAACATTTTCACCTATATTACCAAGTTTATCTTTAATATATTTGATTCGTGAAATGAAATCACCGATACTTTGATTCTCCTCCATATTAATAGAAATAATCTTACTCTTTAAACACAAGACTTGATTTCTGTTCTTCGACTCATACAAATCTTTGAGTGTTGTCCATGTCTCATTGCATGTATTGCAGTTCATGATATGAGGGATGATACTATCTTTTACAGGCATTCTTTGCAACACTTTTTACTTAGTCTCTTGTTTCTCCCAATCTTGAATTGACATAGTTGTAGCTCCTGCGGTGACATCTGGCTTGACTTCATCACCACATGCTATTGTACAGACATTATACCCTTCCATCAATGTTTTCATTTTGAATTTCCAATTCATATAATTTGCGCCATCTAACTTGGTTGCTTCATTTAAATAATATTTTGCCAAAGGGTTAGCCATATTAATCACACAACCCTCTCACAAGTCACCATGTTGACTTACATGCTCATGCAGGACGTAGATGTCGAAAATATTTACAATGTTAATTGTGCCACCTCATAACATTGCATATACATGCCCTAATATTAACGCATTGTGTGCCCACGATCACAAGCTGGATCTATCCATTTTTTTTATGGTTTTCAATCATGGTCACCATCCATTAACTATGAGATTGGAGCATACAAATAGTAGCTTGCTCAAAGGAATTTATGTCGATGAACACACAAATGGGATCTGTCCCAACTTATATCGTTTACCTAGGTTTTAATTTGTAGACTATGTCTTCATATCATTAATATCACCAATGAAATCACACTCCACAATGTGATTCTATTGGAAAGTAACTCCACACAGGTACAAAAATACATGTAGATCATGGCTCAATACTTATGATCCAACAACAAATTATTTTACAGTGAACATCAATCTCACAACGAACACAAATCTAGTGGCAAATAGTCTAGTGGCATGGCACAAATTTTCAATAGCGATCTCCCAAAAGGTTGAGTGTGGGCAGTCTCCAGTGTGGGTAGTCTCATAGGTGAGAAGCTGCTCTCACTAGAGACTGCCCACACTCAACCTTGAAACGTTCATCAAACCAACATCTAAATACATTTACAGGAATACAATACAGTTCAACAGTTTGAAGAGATTCCTAAAAACAAGGATCTGAAGAATCATTAATGCAAACAAGACAATAAAAAAATTTAATAATGCATAACAACGCCTAATAATAATTATTTCTAGAATTTCTCTAGTATTTAGTTAACAACTTTACAAAAAAAATGGTGCACCATATTTTAATTTTAATTTTTTATATATTTTATATTAAAACTAAGTAAGTATATTTTCCCATTGAATATTGGTTAAATGACAACTCGTTCTCTTCTTTCATTCCTACTTCAAGTATAAAAAAGGTCCAAAAACATAATATAGCTATATCTACTATGTTATTTGTCAATTTATAATCGAATTCATAGTAAACAATTATTATTTATTTTCTTCTTACAAATGTCATGAAGTTGTTATGAACAAAATTTTAATGGTTTGTAAATCATATATGTAGTGTCAATTATAACAATTTTGCATAGAGAAATGTATTCATATTCACTACCAACTCTTTTGTTATTATCCATTTCCATTTTGTGGATTCTCAACAACTCTTATACTCACATCAGGTTTAATACTAAAGATTTCTTATCCTTGTAAAAGTGGAAATAACATTATAACATCTATGTTTTTTTTTTGTAAGTAAGATATATGTATATTAGAAGCCTTCTAGAGACAGAGTTTTAAGACATAGTACAAAGAGCACCAAGCGGAGCCACAAGACTGCCCCAACAGAGGGGAAACCAGTCCCTGTACCCATGCAGTTTGAAACTTAGCAAAATATAATGTCTAGCATTTGAAACTAGAAACAACAACTGTATCACCCTTAAACTGGTGAGATGGGATGAGTCTCAAAAAAACTGCTGACCATCTGTAACATATCAGAGCAGGATCAACTGTTTAGACACCTGGCGGGGCTGCCCAGTTGCGCTCCTGTCCCGCTTCGTCCATAGCCTCGTTTGCGCCGTCGCGGTTAGCATCTGTCACTGCCCCCAGAGCTGCTTGGGGTGCTACGTCTGACCCCATCTCTGCCTCGTCGTCCTTCTCCTCGGTCGGCATCTCCATTGGATCATCTTCATCTGAGCTAGGGGTGAGTGCGCTCTTCAGAGAGGATAGAGTCTGAAGAAAAGTATCCACCTTGGCTCCGATGTCCTGTAGGCTAAAATTGAGGTCGTCCACTTCCTGGCGAATTTCAAATACAAGATCATAGAGAGTCGTCATGCTGTCCCACAGCTGGATGTTGGTGAAGGAGCCGTGGGGAAGAGGCCCAGCCCCACGAGAAGCATGCTGAGAGTGGGATTCTGGGTCAGACGTCGAGTCAGAGGGACTATGGGCATGGCGCTAGGAGGGGCTGGATAAACTAGGCGCCGAGGCTCTGCTAGTAGATTGCACATTAAACCTGCCACGAGAGTGAGCTGAAGGATGTCCAGGGTGGCACTGGGAGGAGGAGGTAATGGAAGGCGAATCTGAAGGGGAGATGTAAGGGTGTCGGGGCTTCCAGGTCGAGCCCCGTCGGGGTCTTCCCCTTGGACGTGTCATTGTACAACTCACTTTGCGAACAGAAACAATCCCGAGCGCAAAACGAGGACGAGGGATCAGGGAAGACGCAGAGCTGAGCTCGGCCCTGAAAACTCTATGAGAAAAATCACACCATATCAAAAGCAGAGCAAGATCTGCGGAAGGTTGACATAAACAATTACGCGGCCTTGCCATCCCAGTCATATCGAAAAAATCGGAGGGGAGGGATGCTTGAATAAATGCTTGAATGAAGGTTTGCATTAATGCTCGTGTGCTTTGGGTTGCAGGTTGAATAAATTACGAGGAGGGTGGCACAGGGCCTTCACGTGCCCCCGTGTCCTGGTGGCTACTTCCCTCATCCTCCGAACGCTGCGTTGCACGCACTATCACCCCATCCGGGGGATTATAACATCTTTGTTATAACATATAACATATATATTATAACCGATATTCTATAAATATATAGCATATGTTTCCTTTATTAAATTGCAATGAAAACCAATAATAAAAATATAGGTGTTTCTGTGTGTACATTGATCGAGCATGTTATTTATAGAAATTGATTTAACTATTTAACCATTATCATCTATTGTTGCATTAAGAACATACAATTTTTTAACTTCTTCCATTCCATTTTACCATTCTATTTATTTGATTTGCTATTATTATTAACTTTTTTCATATATATATATATATATATATATTAAGGTTGGTTGTCATTGATGTCAACCCTTGAAGAAAGCCCCTCAACACAAAGGTTTGGGTAATGGACCCAATATTGTTTGATGTAAAGATGACTCATTATTGTCTTGTCATGGTTGATAAGAAGTAAAGATGAATGAAATCCTAAGTGGTCCCCTTATGGTGAAATCCATCATAGGATGATGTTTTGCGGAGTAAGAGAACCCATGCTTAGTTGTGGAATAATGATATGAAGGACAATGAATTTGTCAGGTAAACTATCCTAGATGGATAGTGCTTGTCATTCCATTTTCAGTGGTATGTGGAACGTCACATAACTCCTCACAGTTATAGAGTAATGGCCATGAGAAGTTGGAGACCCCAGGTTTGGGTAATGGACCCAAGTTTGTTTGATGGATAACAATATGAGTTATGATATATTTTCAGATAATACTATTCTATATCAATAATACATGTCATTCCATTTCTGGTGGTATGTGGAATGTCACATAACTCCTCAGGGTTTGAGAGTTATGGCCTTATGAAGTTGGAGGACCCTCATATGTCATCTAGAAGCCCCAAAAGGTCAAAATAGTCAAAGTGGTTTAAGAGATTTTAAAAGTTAAATAATAAAGTGAAGTAATGAGTGTATTATAATTCAAAGTTAATACAAAATAAATTATTTCAATAATAAATTTAATGGAGAAATTAGAAGTGGGTTAACCCTAAAATAAGGAAAGTGGGGCCAAGTGACCTAGAAGATGCTTTTAAGGAAGCTACTTCGAGAGTATAAATAAGAGGCAAGGCTCTCTCATTTTAATAACACTTGAGAATATTTAATATATATAGGTGTCTAAGGTAACCAAGGATATCTAAGATGAAATTTTGATCGAAGGTGAAGAAAAGAAGGGTGAAATGCAAGGAAGGATAAATTCTTTTGATGGTGCTTTCTAAGGTGTTTCGAGTAAAAAATTCATAACTTATTCATAACAGATACAAATTTAGTAAAACCAAATTTGTTGGTTAGGGTACAGTCTATATTATTCTATGTAATAGTTTCAGATCAATTCAACAAATATTCCGTGCGGGGCACGCTCTACAAGGTCACTCTCTAGAATAAGCCAGAATTCAGGAAGGTATGCCATTTTTTCTATAACTCATTTTATGAGAGGTTCCAAGTAGTGACACCTGGAGGAATTGCACAAAACACACTGAAGAACAATGTGTATCATTTTCAGATCTTTATACATTACAAGTACAAAGTTATGATTACTTCAATTTAGGGTTGTTGACTAATCCAAAACTAGGCATGTGAGACTAAAGAAAAGTTTGATGAAAATGCTAGTCTCTTGTTGTTGAAGTTAAGGAAGGTTTGCAGGAATGTGATCATATACACTAGGTCTATTAAAGATCTACAAATCATATTTGGATGATGAAATTGATGAGGTCTTTTGGTTGAGGTGCATGTTGAGTACATGGTTGAGACAAGTAGTTGATGAGTTGGCACATACATGAGGTGTATAGTAGATGATGTTGGTATTCAACCCTAGAGATATCATCAGTAGATAATATCTCTTCCTACGAGATTCAACCCTAAGATATCATCAGTAGAAGAAATATTGGATATGGACTCAATAAGAATGGATGAATTGCATGGAATCTTCACATCATATGAAATGAGAATTGATCAGGAGAATCCAGATTTAAAAGAAGCAGCCTTCAAGGCATCCAAAAGATCACAACAAAATAAAAAGGAAGAATAAGACTATAGCAGCAGCAGTGACGCCTCGAAAGATGATGAAGAAGTGGCCAACTTTGTCAAAAGACTGAACAAGGGAACCAACGGTAGGTATAGAGGTAAGCTCCTTTTAATTTGTTTTAATTGTGATGGTATTGGTCATTTTCCTAACAAATGTCCTCATAAGAAAAAGAGAAATGATGAAGGTTACTCGAAAGGAAAACACACATATAAAGGCAAAAGAAGTACAAAGAAAGTTTTCAAGAAAAACTTATACACCAAAGAAGACATCTCATCATCAGATGAAGATGAAGTCAGTGACAATGAGACGTGATGAGTTATGTTCATGGCTGTAAAAGACTCCGATAAAAAAGTCTTTGAACAAGAATATGAAGAAGTCGAAGAAGAATGTGAAGAAGTTGAAGAAGAAATTGAAGAGGCAGAAGTTGACTATTGAGAAGAATTAATATGTTCCATAGAAGTTATTAGGAGAGAAAAGAAGAAAAACAAGAAACTACAAGCATAACTAGACAAGAAAAAAGACACTCGAGAACTATAACAAATGATCACAAAATTGAAGTTTCAAATAGAAGAAGATAAAAGAATTGAAGAAGCACTCAAAGAACAACTAGAAGAAAAAGACAAGATCATTGGAAACTTGGAAGCAAAGGTTGTCACACTAAGAAAGGATATTCAAAAGAAAAATATGCAGAATAACTCAAACGTTCTAGATGACATTATCAACAGTCAAAAATCTCATCATGACAAGTATGGACTTGGATACAATTAGATAGAAAAGGGATCAAGATCCAAAACAACAGAGCAAGAAACAAATCCAAAGAGATATGTAGAAACAATCAAAGAGGATAGGACGATATACAAGAAAGATTACAGGGACACTTCTCCACCAAGAAGATTCGGATTTCATAATCAACAACAGATAGATAGGCCTCAAGAAGAAGAAGGATTCATAAGAGCACCTCCTTTCATAAGATCTTCAACTCCCAGGTTTGAAACTATATTTTTTGGTTTATGTTATGCATGCAATAATTTTGGACATAAAGTTGTGAATTGTAGAGCTAACTATAGGAACAGTAACAACTTTGAGAGTTATACACAAAGGGATTATTCAAGGAGACCTAGTGACACACAAAGAAGAAGTTACAACATGTTTGAATCTTTGAGCACTGAAGTGGAATGTTACAAATGTAACAATTTTGGACACATGGCCAATGATTGCAGAATGACAGTCCATCCTAAAGAACATAAAAAAAATAACAACAATAATAGACAAGAACCTCAGAAAACAACATGGATAAGAAATCAAGATCAGTATAACAATGAAGAATGCACAGTCACTCTACAAGCTAAGCATAAGAAACACGGTTGGTATGTTGATAGTGGATGTTCAAAACACATGACAGGTGATAAAGACAAATTTCTTACATTACAAAAAGAAAAAAATGGATCAGTCTCCTTCGGAAATGATAATTCATCCAAAATCATTGGAGAAGGCACAGTCCGAATTGGGAACAAGAATGAAAAGGCACAAAATGTTCTACTAGTAGAAGATATGAAACATAATCTTCTAAGTGTGAGTCAAATGTGTGACCAAGGTCATAATCTTACTTTCGATTATAAAAAGTGTGAGATAAGAAAAGAAGGTTCAGGGAAATTAGTCGGTATAGCTGCAAGAACTTCAAATAACATATATGTGTTAAGTGAAATTGGAAATGAAAAGTGTTTTCTAGGAATGGAAGATGAAAGTTGGCTATGGCATAGAAGAATGGTTCACATGCATTTTGATAACATTGTCAAAGTCAGCAAAATAGAAGGAGTCAGAGAAATGCCCTAGATCACGAAACCAACAAGGAAGGAAAACAAAGACCAGGTTCAAATCAAAGGAATATTCAACAACAAGACCACTGGAAATTGTGCACACTGATCTAGTTGGACCAACTACAACAAAGGGATTAAAAGGTGAAAAATACTTTATGTTATTATTTGATGATTATACAAGAATGACTGCAGTTTGCTTTCTCAAGAACAAATTAGAAGCTTTTGAAAACTTCAAGATCTACAAGAAAATGGTTGAAAATGAGATGGATTCAAGAATCAAATGTTTGATATATGATAATGGAGGAGATTTGACTTCACAGGAATTTATGGACTACTGTAGCAGTCATGGAATAAAAAGACAATTCTCTGTTGCTAGGACACCTCAACAGAATGGAGTTGTTGAAAGAAAGAACATGATAGTACAAGAAATGGCCTGAACAATGCTAATGAATTCCAAATTGAGAGATATATTTTGGACACAGGTAGTGCATACAACAGTTCACATTCAAAACAAAGTAATACTCAGAAACAACACTGATAAAACTCCCTACGAGCTATGCAAAGGAAGACCAACAAATGTTAAGCACTTCAAAGTTTTTGGAAGCAAATCCTACATCAAAAGAGAAGATGGCAGAATGGGAAAGTTTGGCTCTCATGTTGACAAAGGAATACATGTTAGTTACTCAAATACAAGGAAAGCATACAAGTGTTACAATCTAATATTGAACAAAGTTGTGGAAAGCATCAATGTAATCATTGATGAAACAGGAAGACCAAAATCAAAGGAAGAAGAAAAAAATCAATGGAACAACTTTTCAAAGAATAAGATGAAAAATAAGTAGAAAAGGAAGATGAAGATGAAGAAAATCTGACAGAAGCATAAGAGAAATTTCATAAAGTATCTCCAAAGACACCTAGAAAACAAGTACAGAAGAATCATCCTTCATATCAGATTATTGGAAACAAAGATGCAGGAGTTGAGACTAGAAGAAAAATCTGTTGACCAGAACAAACACACCTAGCACTCTTATCTACAATTGAACCAAACTGTTTTGAAGAAGCCAACGAGGATGAATTTTGGAATAAGGCCATGAATGAAGAATTGGATCAAATAGAGAAAAATGACACTTGGGAATTGGTTCCAAGACGAAAGAATAAGAATGTGATCGGCACAAAATGGGTTTTCAGGAATAAATTGAATGAACATGGATAGGTTACAAGGAAAAAATCTAGATTGTTATGTAAAGGATATGCACAGATTGAATGAATCAACTTTGAAGAGACATTTTCCCCAGTTGCCAGAATGGAAGCAATCTGTATACTTTTAGCTTATGCATGCTCCAAAAATGTTAACGTATATCAGATGGATGTAAAATCATCTTTTCTGAATGGGGAACTTGAAGAAGAAGTCTACATTGAACAACCAAAAGGATTTCAGTTTTCAGAGAACAAAGACTATGTATGTAAATTAAAGAAGGCCTTGTATGGTCTAAAACAGGCTCATAGAGCATGGTACTCCAGACTGGATAAGTATCTGCAATAGACATGGTTCAGAAAAGGAAGTGCATACAACAACCTCTGCATCAAGGTAAGTCAAGGTAATATTTTATTAATTGAAGTTTATGTTGATGATATTGTTTTTGGTAGTGATGATGACAGGTTAAGATAAAAATTTGCAAAAGACATGCATAATGAGTTTGAAATGTCGTTACTTGGAGAACTATCCTTCTTTCTGGGACTTCAGATACATCAAAGCAACCAAGGAAATTTTATTTATCAAACCAAGTATATCAGAGAAATGCTAAAGGGGTTCAGAATGGAAGATTGCAAACCAGTTATCACTCCCATACAAACTAGTTGTAAGTTGAGAAAAGATGATGATTCGAAGTCTACAGATCAGAGGAAATACAGGTCAATGATTGGAAGCCTACTATATGTGACATCATCCAGACCAGATGTAATGCAAGTAGTTAGACAAGTGACATGATTTCAAGCAGCACCAAAGGAATCACATGTATTAGAGGTAAAGAGGATTTTCAGATATCTCAAAGGAACAAAAGGGTTTGGATTATGGTATCCAAAAGGAAAATATCTATCACTTATTGCCTACACAAATGTAGATTAGGCAGGTTGTATTGATGACCGACAAAGCACCAGAGAAGCAACGTTCTACTTAGGTGAGTGTTTAGTATCATGGCTAAGAAAGAAACAATCATCAGTATCTCTATCTATAGCCGAGGCAAAGTATATTTCAGCAGGAGCATGTTGTACATAGGTTCTTTGAATGAAACAAACTTTGACAGATATACATGTTGAGTATGATGAATCCATTCCAATATATTGTGATAATACAAGTGCCATCAGTATCTCAAAAAACCCGGTGATGCACTCCAAGATGAAGCACATTCCAATCAAGTATCACTTTCTATGGGAACATGTTGTAAAAAAGAACATCAGAGTTGAGTATGTGGGCACAAAAGAACAAGTGGCAGACATATTTACAAAACCACTTCCACGAGAAGCCTTTGCATATCTTTGCCAAAGTCTTGAAGTTATTTCTAGTCCAAAATGAATGCTTTTTGAATGCTTATCTTATATGTCTTACATGTACATGAGGAAGTGCCATAAGAGGATAGTTCGGCCAGGGGGAGAAGCCCTAGATGGAAATATACATTTTCTATTGATGACAAAGGGGGAGATATTTATCAAATGCAGAGGACAGATGCATGGTTCCAGGGGGAGAAGATTTATCAGATGGAGAGGACAGAGGCAAATTTATCAGATACAGACGACAGAGACATGGTTCCAGGGGGAGCATGAGTGATATGATTTTAGTATTTCATCAGAGTGTTTCCATCAATGCCAAAGGGGGAGATTGTTGATTAAGGCTGGTTGTCATTGATGTCAACCCCTGAAGAAAGCCCCACATCACAAAGGTTTGGGTAATGGACCCAATATTTTTTTATGTAAAGATGACTCATCATTGTATTGTCATGGTTGATAAGAAGTAAAGATGGATGAACTCCAAAGTGGTCCCCTTATGGTGAAATCCCTCATGGGAAGAGGCTTTGTAGAGTAAGAGAACCCATGATTAATTGTGGAATAATGAGATGAAGGACAATGAATTTGTTAGGTAAACTATCCTATATGGATATTGCTTGTCATTCCATTTTGGGTGGTATGTGGAACGTCACATAACTCCTCACGGTTAGAGAGTTATGGCTATGACAAGTTGGAGACCCCAGGTTTGGGTAATGGACATAAGTTTGTTTGATGGATAACGGTATGAGTTATGATATATTTTTAGATAATACTATTCTATATGGATAGTACATGTCATTCCATTTCTAGTGGTATGTGGAAAGTCACATAACTCCTCAGGGTTTGAGAGTTATGGCCTTACGAAGTTGGAGGACCCTCATATGTCATCTAGAAGCCCCAAAAGGTCAAAGTAGTCAAAGTGGTTTAAGAGATTTTAAAAGGTAAATAATAAAGTGAAGTAATGAG
>ML776791.1:1626293-1655452 GCA_009831015.1 Picea engelmannii
ATAAATTGTTGTTATTATACATAAGTTTAATAAACAAAACATTTTAAAATTACTCGAATAGTACTTTATAATAATGTACCATTTTTTTTGGGTGTGTAGGGACTCTATGGCTAGGGTTTCCCTAGCCGCATCCCTTCTCATAGGTGCTTGGCTCTCGTAGGCACCTCTCTTCCTACCATCACATATCTCCTTGGCTTATTCTCGGGCTTGACTGATCTTGCTAGTGGCTCTGCCCCTGTGGGATGTTCTGGTTTTGGTGGGTCTTTTCCATTGGTGCCCCCGCCTCTTGCCTGTGACGGATCAGTTCTGGATCTGGTGCATCGTCTGTTCGCGTGGCCCTTGGACTGGATGTGGTGCAAGGACTGGTCTATCATTTGTGTTGATCTGGTTTATGTCGTGAAGGGTGGTACTATGCCTCTCGAACTGATATGTATCAAGATTCATCTTTTAAGTGGCTTACTCTCTCGGTGCTTTGTGTGGCTAGGTTTTGGGTCTCTGGACTTGGGATCTGGAGATTTATGCAGCAGTTGTTGGTTTATATTCTTCTCTTTGGTCGTTGGGTCAGATATTTGAGGTCCATATTTTGGACGTGCAATGCTGATCTATGGATTTTCTCTTTGAGGTCCTTACTTGGGCATGTAGTTCTGGCTTTTCCTTTAGATGCACGATTTTCCCAATCAATTTTGTTGTAATTATTCACAAAGGCTTAGTAGCTAGCTCTAGGACCTCTCAAACTTCTTATTTTCTTCTTTCTTTACCCATGATTGGGGAGTGCTTCATGCAACTCTAAAGTGTAATTTGATTCTCTTTGGATGAACACAATTACGCATTTTTCCGAGGAAAAAAATAAGAATGTACCTTTTGTATATTCTAAAACAAATTATAATAATAATACATCTCTTCATATCAAAGAAGGAGATATCAAATTACACCACAATATTAGAAGGAGAGATCAAATTACACCACAATATTAATGATTTCTAAATACAATATCAATGTCTACCTTCATATTTGATATCAATACATCTCTTCATCAATAAGGTAAAACACCAAAATATTAACATCTCTTTATAAGCATTTCAAATTACACCATGTGGTTTGGGGAACAAACTCTCCATGTGATTATTAGTTAGTGTTATGTCAAGAATGTAGTTTTCTTTTACAACTCAAACAACATTATTTTTATTTGTTAAGTTTCTTAAAAATGTTTATTATGAAAAAACATTTTATAGTTGTTTTTTATTGTTTAAAATCCACTAATGTGATTAAATAAGTTTGGGTGTATAATCATATTTATTCGAAAAAACAATTCATTAATTTTCTTTTGTAAAATATTAGATTAAATCCATTTTAAGTTTGAATCTATTATATGTTTAGAAGGACCAAATCCCTTTATATAAATCTTTCATCAATTTTTCTTTTAAATTTAAAAAATGTTTTCACCTAATTTTATCTCTATTAGTACATGATAAATCTAGAATTTAGATGGATTTATGTTCATTCTTAATATATGCCATTTTACCGATCTCCTTTTTCCCACATCTTCCTGTAAAACCCCCAATGAAGCCTGGATCACCTTGGAAGGGCTCTTTGGAAAACAATATGAGATGAGGAAACACATGTTGGAGGTGGAATCACTCACATTGGATCCAAAAAGATTCGTCAATATCCAAGATTCCTTTACAAAATTCAAGGATTTACTGTCGCAACACAAAGCTTGTGGGGTTGATAAATCTAAGGAGGAGAAACAAATGGTTTTCACCATTCTCTCCAAACTTGCTCCTGGATTCTCCATGTTCGTATCAACATTTCATTCAGTTATATTCGCCTCTAGAGCCACCTGGAAGATTCCTTCTCTTGAGGACTTTATTGAATCCATGACACAAGAGTAAACCAAGCTCATCAACATGGGAAAAATCAAAGGCCCAGAGGTGCATGAACTTACTGTGCAAGACGAAAATCATCAATATCATAAATCTAAAGATAAAGACAAAAGGAAATATCGGGCACAACCAAAGAAGGAAGGGTACTCAAAACCCTTCATCAATGCCTCCAAATCCAAAGGTGGAAAGGGAAGAACAGGGGAGAAATGCATGTACTTCCATAAAGGATTCCATCTAGAATCCACATGCATGCAGAAAAAAATAGATCTAATGACTCAAATACTTCACCAAAACAACCTTAGAGATCAAATCCTCGAGGGTTCCAAGAAGAAGAATCCAAAAGATCATAATCCCAAGAAAGGAAATTCTAGCCATGACTTTGATTTCCATCAACTCCTCTCTGGATGCTTGGATCATAGATTTAGGAGCATCACATCACTTGGATACCACAAAAGAAGTCTATTATTCATTGGATTCATGCAAAGGTCCTCCTATTTTTATGGGGGACAACTCTCCAGTCTAAGTCACCGACAAAAAAAGGATTGAACTCACCAATGGAAGCTTCGAGAATGTGTTGCACATTCCCAAACTTTCCGTAAACCTTCTCTCCATGTATCAGATGATTAATTCCAGCACCGGAAATAAATTCATATTCACACCAAATGAAGTGGACATCTATGACATGAAAACCAACTCCAGGGTTTCTACTGGTGAGGTAAATCATCAATCTAGATTGTATACATTTTATAAAGTTATTGAACCAGATTTTTCTTTACTACTTACCCATGCTAATGAAAGTAGTAGGATATGGAACGAAAGGTTTGGACATTTGAATTTCAAATATATGCAATATATTAGAAAGTAAATATTGGTTTATAGTCTACCAGACATCCATTTCTCTAAGGGAGTATGTGAGGGATGTGTTCTTGGAAAACACCCTGAAGAGAAATTCGACAAAGGAAAGTCTCAGAGAGCTTTCGCGCCTTTAGATCTGATCCATAGTGAACTCATGGGTCCTTTTCCGCATCCATATATCATCAAAGTGAGGTTTGTTCTCATTTTTTTTTATGATTTCTCACATTTCACATGGATTTACATTCTCAGAAAAAATATCCAAGGTATTTCAACACTTCAAAGATTTAAAATCCCTGGTTGAGACACAGTCTGGAAAGAAAATCAAAGTCCTTCAGACTGATAACGGGGGAGATTATGTCAATCATGAGATCCAAAATATTTGTCATGGGGCAGGGATTCAGTTGCAACACACATTTCTCTATACTCCGCATCAAAACAGAGTTGTTGAGCGGAAAAACAGATCTCTAAAAGAGATAGCATCTTGCATGTTGCATGCAAATGGACTACCACAGAGACTATGGGATGAAGCACTTAATTGTGAAAAATACATCCAAAATAGATATTCACATAAATCTGTCAGGGATAAGACTCCCTACGAGGCTTGGAGTAGCCTCAAACTAGAAGTGACTCACTTTCGTATTTTTGGTTCACGTGCATGGCCCCAGATTCCCTCTGAAAAGAGGAAGGCACTTGATCCATAGAGAACTGAGTGTATTTTTAGTTGGATACTCTGATTGTGTGAAGGGATATAGACTTATTGATCTTTACTCGAATCAACTCATCACTGAGTGAAGTGTCCAATTTGAGGAAAGTGTCTCACATATACCTTAGTAGTCGCATGCATGCACCTTCATTATTCCACCTATTCGAGATGATGAGCATGCACATGCAAACTCTTCTTAAGATGAGATTTCTAATTTACATGACTCAAATGATTTAGATACAGAGTCAGTACAGTCAGATGCAGAGTCAAAGAATATAGATACAGATGCATAGCCAGAGAAGAGGCCCAAGTGGGAACAAACTACTCTTCAGGATGCAGGGGATCTTGTTGGTGATCCAGCTGATACTAGGAGGAATTGATATGATTTAGAGGAGCCTTCGGTTGCACTCACTACCACTGAACCATTTCCCTCCAGACATCTTTTCTTGGTTCAGTCTTCAGATCCACAATCTTATGGCGAGACTGTTGGAAATCCCTTTTGGGAATCTACCATGCAAGAGGAGTACAACTCCCTCCTCGAGAACCAGACTTGGGATATGGTTCCCCTTCCTTCTGGGAGGAAAATTTCCATATGCAGATGGGTCTACAGGACCAAGAGCACATCAGATAGACAGATTAATAGATACAAAGTCAGGCTTGTTTCCAAAGCCTTTTAATAGGTGAATGGTATTGACTATGATGAGACCTTCACTCCAGTAGCGAAGATGGATTCCATACGATTGGCACTTTCCATTGCGGCATCAAAGGGTTGGGAAGTCCATCATATGGACGTGAGGAATGCATTTATTCATGATGATATCTCTGAGCAGATCTATATGGAGTAGCCCTAGGGATTTATGCATTACTCATATTTGGTCTATCAAATGAAGAAGTCCCTTTATGGCCTCAAGCAGGCTTCGAGGGCATGGTGTGACAATATGGGCTCCTACCTATTGTCACAAAATTTTGAACATTTTAAATTAGACTCGAATTTCTACATGGTCAGGACGGTTGATTCACTTCTACTCTTAGTTATGTATGTTGAGGATTTTTTGATCACCAGTTGCTCAACTTTAGCGATTGGTGTAGTCAAGAGGATTCCATATGAAATTTTTTTGATGACGAATATGGGTCCACTACACTTCTTCCTTGAACTCGAGATCAGTCAGGATGCATCTGACATCAAACAGTCTCAGGCCAAGTATGCACGAGATCTCCTTGAGATATTTCACATGACAGACTACAAGTCTGCTCCAACTCCATTCCTATTAGGAGTCAAACTTGAGGATGGCGGGGAGACTCCATTGGTTGACAACACATTGTACAGACAGCTAGTGGGGAGCTTGTTGTATCTCACACACTCCACACTAGACCTATCCTATGCAGTTGGCGTAGTTTACAGGTTCATGAAGGAGCCACATGATCTACATTAGAAGGTTGCAAAGCATATCATTCGATACGTACATGGCACCATCACCTTTTTGATTCATTATGCAATAGAATCTACATTATATCTCATCGGGTTTACCAATTCTGACTGGGCTGGTGATAACATTGATCGCAAGTCCACATCTAGTTACTCACTCAATCTTGGTTGCAGGCCTATCTGTTGGTCGAGAAAGACGCGAGATTTCATTTCTATATCTTAATTCGAGGAAGAGTACAGAGGGGTAGTTAACATAACCATTCAGGCTATGTGGATACAAAATTTTCTCACTGAGTTGGGTATTCAGTTTCATCGGTCGATCGTCATCTGGTGTGACAACCAGAGCTCTCTGAAGTTCTACAGAGATCTAGTTCAGAGGTAGTGGATTAATCACTTCGATATCCACATGCACTACATCTGGGACTTAGTACATGAGGGGATTATCGACCTACAATTATGTCCTTCAGAAGAACAGACAAAAAATATATTCACCAAGACCTTCACTGAGTGGAAGTTTCATTCTCTGCAAAATCATCTTGGAGTGAAGGACATAATTTCTTAGCAACTGTCAATTCGTCTTTTTACATACATTGTACCTTGAGGGGGGGGGGGGNNNTCCCATGAGGTTTTCCCTATTTCCTCACTTTATTTTCAGTGTATATTTTGTATTTGGGTACCTAACATGGCCTCGTTTTCGGGACCCATTCTTTATTTTCACCATAGTGATGTTCAAGGGGGTTGTTGGAGTTACTTCACACACACCTAGGATTTCTTTTTCCTAAGGTTTTTCCTTTTTATTAGTCATTATTAGTCATTATCCAATCTCCTATATTTTAAGAGAGAATATTCCACTTGGAGAATATTCTCTTCAATTAACTCTTCAGTGTAACTAGTTGAGTTGAGTCTAGATGTTGCATTGGTTTTGTCACCATGAAACATTGGGATCATCACCATGCTAATGCATATTAGCTTTGGTTTTATCACTATACTAGTGCATTACCATTGATTCCTTGATCTACTCCTCACTATACTATGTTTCATTTAGTTAACTGAAGACTGGTTGACTAGTTAACTCGACTAGGTGGTGGTTCACTCCCATAACTTCCTGAGAGACTAGACTAGGTGGCAGTTCACTCCCGTAAATGTTGGTGTGTGTCTAGATCACTCTAGAACACCACAATGGCGCATTGGTTCTCCTCCAATGCACATTGATTGAGTTATATAGAGTATATCATGTGTAAATTATTCATTATTCATTACGGTTAATGAAAATTCTTCCATTCTTTCTCTCTTGTTTCTTGTTTCTCCATTTCTCTCTGCAAATGTGTGTGGTATTTTCTAGCTAGATCTATTATGTGAAGGTTCAACACATTTACATATTTGTCATGTTATTTCACCCTTCATACGAAGGATTTGAAGTTTTTAATTCTCCCTTATCTGTTTTGCTAGTGAATGAAGTTCGATGTGATATTCTTATCGGACTGTTTCACAAAATAGCAATTAAAATCGCAGCCTTGATAGTTGTAAATACATTATAACATGTATGATTTTATCAATGATGGTGTTCATGATATGAACTCTCTATGTATTGAGTTAATTATGAATGAATGGGTTATTGTGTTTAGACAAGCTAAGAAAAGTGAATTTCATCTTGATCATTGCCTGGAATTCACATATCAAAATTTAAAAATTTATTATCTAAACAATCAACTGACCTAATGAGTATTCATGTACGCTGCCCCTTCCATTTAGTAGCTCGATTTGAGCATTAACTCTTTATCATCCTTGAATTTTCGTTGTGGTTGCATGATATTGGTATAATCACTCTCTGTTATATTATAACCAGTAATTGAGTATGACGCCCATCTTACTTCTTCAAGATGACCAGTTTTTTTTAAAAGTCCATATTATTGGTTTTCTTGTGCACTTCATTTTCCGTGTGCACTCTCCTCTTCTTGGCTTGTGGGCCTAGCATTGGGACCGTGGCTCTTACCTTAACACCTTGCGTTTGATAATTTGTTATTATTGGTATGTCGATTTGAGTGCTCCTAGCTAATGAACAACCCATAAATTTGTTTGATGTTTAGTTATTTTATTTTCTCTACTTCAGAAGTTGATTACTCCCTTAAATCTTATTGAGCATTGAACCTACTTGCACATTGTTGCATCAAATGAGAAACTTGGTATTGAATTGTTGTCCATCCGTTAAGCTTTTCGTTTTTGTTTCCTGTAGTTTTTAATTCGTAATTTTCAGAAAATTAGTTATGTGTCGAGGGATGAAACAGGGGTTCGATTATGGGTTAGATTAGGTGTCAGATACATGACCGGATTGAGTGTTGCATTAGACTGTGCACTAATTCAATAACTATATTGAGGAGTACAACTCTGTTTCGTGACTGTGTTCCTTAACGCCTTGTGTTTGAGTGGGGTTGGGCAAACTCTATTGAATTTATTGACACTTACAAACCCTTATTCGCATTCTAAATTTCATAGTTATATTTATGTTGCAATGATTCTGTACATATATGAATATAATTTTTGATTCAAAAGAAATCTAGATTTGTTGCTCATTTCAGTTTGAGCACTCTGAACCTTTAATTTGGTTCTGTTGGTAGGGATATTCTTGTGTTGATTTTATTAAGTGGAATCAATTCGTAGTGCAAGCTTGAACTCGCAGCTTGATATATCTTTAAATCATTCTTACTGATATCAGATTGTCTTGGTTAGTTCCTTTGTTTCAATCCTAAATTTTCTTTCCTGGGTTCTTGTTTTTATCCTTGGTCATCTTGAACAATCTCCTCTTGTGCCTTGAAGATCTTCCTTTATTAGCTTGCAAATCCGGACACTTTCAAATCCTATACTCACTTCCTATGGAGTTTAATTTAATTTATTTGAATTTAGTGCTGGATTGAGGGTCGAATTAAGGTCTAGATTGAGGGATGGATTAAGGTTTGGATTGAGGGTCAGACTGCGGTCTGAATTGAATGTCGAATTGTTGTGCACACTAGTTCGGGGGTTGGAATAAATTTTGGAACTCCTTCTTTTGTTTCTTTACTCGGAGATGTAATTTGGCATCTAATTATCTATTAATTGTTAAACATAAGATTGGTCTTCTCTTAACTTCTTTAATGAATTTTGAGATAGCAATTGCATTATTATTTACAGTTGAATAAGAAGTGGTCTTCCTTTAGTTCCTTTAAAATGGATTTATAAATCATCTTGTATTCTTTAGTTTATTCTTAAATAAAACTTGATCTTCTTTAATTATCCTTATACACGGATAATCAAGATAGCATGTAAACTATCTTATCTAATTCTTAATTATGGGTTGAACTTCTTATAGTTTCTTTGCAATGGGAATGTAAGGTAACATTGGAATCCGTCCATATTTCTTGTTATGATTGATCCTCTTAGTTCTTTTAATTGGATGTGTAAGCCGTCGACTTCTTATTAATTTCTTTATGTTGATTTTTATTTGCTTTATAAAAATTGATACATAATGAAGAGTAACATTTTATTTTAATGTATTTCTTAAGAAGATTGATCTTCTTGTGGTTCTTATAATTGAAATTGTAGTTGTAGGCTTCAAATTTCTTATCCTTAGATGGTAATCCTTAATAGGAAGGTGCATAATTGAGCTACATCAGGCTAAGATTGTATTTATGTTCTTTTTCTTTATTAATCTTTAAGAAAGATCCTTCTACTCATTTACACTCTTTGTTGCTAAAAATATAAGTATAGTAGAATATCATGATGCACCATGAACAATTGATGATTAGATGATATTGATGATCTAGTTTGGACTGTGTTTTATGTTTGGCTATGGGAATTAGACATCTCCTCATCCCTCATAACAGTTGCTAGCCCTGAGACCTTAAGTGTTCAAAATCAATTCGATGAATCCTAGGCTTGAGCGTTGCTTATGTGTCCTGGAGGTCCTAACCATGCAGGATAGGTTGGGTGGGTCGTTTCCTTTTGATAAATGTTGATTGGTCGATAATGATGTTGCTTTCAGATGAACTTGGTGAATTTTATTATGTATTTATTAGTATATGATGTGTCTCTATTGATTATGTTAATGCGTTGATTTGTGTCATTAATAATTATGATAATGTGAGCTTGTGATGCAATTAATTATGTTGTGATGTTTTTAATTTCCTAATGCAATTTTTTTTTACCTATTGTACATTGCTTTTGTTGTCCTAACTACGGGATCGTTACATATGTTATCAGAGTGGGTTCAACCCTGCAACATTGGACTGTTACACCTTTGATTGTGTTATAAAAATGATTAAAATCACATCATTAATAAATATTGAAATTGTCCATGTGGAAATCATGGTTAGAGGACATCGAATGAGTAGACGTTGTGGTGTAGAGAGACGAGGTATGATTCCTTTGAGTGTATCCACACCAGAGGAATCTAGTCCTTAGAAGGATGGGAAGACTGTTGAGGAGGAGCAGGTCGATGTGGAGATTATGGTAGGGATGATGAGATCCTTTAAAAGGATGTTGGTGGCTTGATCAATGATCTTGATCAGATGAGGGAAGGACGTATGGAACCAATAAGGGTTCACAATGCCTTGCGATAGTTATAAGTAGTGTACTCAAGTAACTCAAGAATGTTAAGTTTATGAGTTCATGGGTTCCATGGATGGCTCAGCCTCCAAGGCATGGTTGGAGAACATGGCGATGTGCTTTGCATTTCGTGACTTCACCTCCAACATGAAATTCCACATGGTGGTATTTTAGGTGAAGAGGACTGCTCCTCTATGGTGGAAGACACTCCTACCTCAACTAAACATGGTTGTCGAAAACATGTCACATGAATTGTTCGAGGAATGGTTCCGGGAGAGGTATTCATCAGAGGAATTCTTCAAGCATCAACTTAATGAGTTGAATGCCTTACGACAGGGTGGTTGTATGGTACCAGAGTATGAGTCCAGATTCATGGAGCTACTTAGTTATTCCCCACACTTAAACACAAAGAATTTGAAGGTCAACAAGTTTTTGTTGACCTTAACTTCAACATTCGCACAAAGGTACGAAACATAATGCCTCAAAAATTGCACGATGCAGTCTAGAAGGCCCTCATAGATGAGGAAGAGCTATGTGATGTGGGTCACGCAAGGACTCCTTCTAGACCAACCAGATATACAACACTAGGAGCGCAACAAATTCTACTTCGGGGACCAAGAGTACTAGACTAAAGATCGAATATTGGACATGTGGAGAGCCACATTACCAGCGAGACTGTCCAATTGAAAATGCAAAAGAGGTTGGATCAACAGGACACACTACAGTCAGAGATTTAGGCAAGGCTCATAGGATTCATGCCATGGTGAAAAACCACTGGGATGAGCACCAGTACATTGTTCTTGAGACGTCAGGTACCATCTTCAACCAAAATTTTAGTATTTTGATAGATCGTGGTGCTATCAAGATCTTTATTTCTAGTGCAATGCTGAAAATAATTAAGGTAAAGGCAGTCGAGAAGGATGCGTTTAGGTATGTAGAAATGGCTTCATTTGCCAAACATAAGGTTGGAGGAAGGGTTACAACTGTCACATTAACTTGGGAGAATTTGTAACGAAGTCCAACCTATATTTCTCGATCTTAGGATCGTATGACATCATGATTTGTATGGAATGGTTGGAATCACATGATGTGATACTGAACTGTAAGATGAAATGGTTGATTTTAATCGATGATGAAGGACAGAGAAGACTGACCATAGGAAGAAACTGGGGAGTGTCCTTGAGGTTCTTTTCTTCCCTATAGTTGTAGAAGAGTATGCGCAAAGGATGCAAGCTATATGAAATCTTAGCGCTAAACGAAAAAGGGCGACGTGAAAGGATTAGAAAACCTTCCAGCAATATGAGAGTTTGCAGATGTGTTTCCATAAGAGTCACTAGGTTTTTCTCTCGAAATAGAGTTGGAGTTTACAATCGACTTGAAACCTCGAATTGAACCGATAGCAAGAACGCCTTATCGAATGTCAATGCTTGAGTTAAAAGAGTTGAAAATAAAATTGAAGGAGTTGTTGGTCTTGGTACTTATACGTCCAAGTGTGTCACGTTAGGGTGTGCCTGTTATTTTCATAAGAAAGAAGGATGGGTCGTGGAGGCTTTGTATGGACTACCGTCAATTGAACAAGGCAACGATCAAGAACCAGTATCCATTACGAAGAATAAACGATTTTTTTTATCACATGAAGGAAGTGAGGGTGTTTTCAAAGATTGAATTGAGATCGGGGTATCACCTATTACAGATTAAAGAGGAATATATTCATAAAAATGCATTCAATTCAAGGTTCAGACACTAAGATTTCATCATTTTACTGTTTGGACTGACAAAGGCCTTGGTGGTATTCATGAGTTTCATGAATGGGGTATTTCGCGAATAATTTGACAAGTTTGTTCAAGTATTCATTGGTGACATACTGATATATTCTCGGATGATAGAAGAATATGAAAAACATTTATGCTTAGTACTACAATGTTTACGAGAAAACAAATTATATAGGAAACTATCAAAATGTTCTTTCTACCAAACGAACATTCATTACTTAGGGCATGTTATATCTGGAGAAGGCATCATTGTGGATCCAGGGAAGGAAAAGGTTATTATGGAATGTCCCACATTGAAAAACATACCAGAAGTATGCATCTTTATGAGTTTAGCAGGATATTATCGATGGTTCATCGAAGGTTTTTCAAAGATAGCAAATCCGATCATGGAATTGCAGAAGAAAAACGAGACGTTTTTATGGAGCGAGAAATGCATTGAAGCGTTTCAAAGGCTCAAGGATTTGTTGATGACAATGTCGATACTAAAAGTCCCCAACATGGAGAAGGAATTCTTGGTATGCACACATGCGTCAAAGTAAGTTTTAGGTGAAGTTTTGATGCAATATGTTCAAGTGATCGTTTACATTTCAAGGAAATTGAGAAAGCATGAGGAGAACTATGCAACACATGACTTGGAGTTATTGGACATTGTTAATGCCTTAAGGTTTTGGAGAAACTATATGATTGGACGAAAATTCAAACTGAAGATAGATCATTGTGGACTACAACACATATTTACACAGAGTGACTTGAACGCATGACAGAGGCGTTGGTTGGAATTGCTTAGCGAATATGAATTCGAGATTTCTTACGTTAAAGGTACGGTGAATAGAGTGGCGGATGCATTGAGTCGTAGACCACACATATTTTTGGTAATACCTCTTCAGACGAATCTTCGAGAAAATATTATAACTTTACAGATCAATGATGACTGGTACCAAGAGGTTAAGGAAAATATTGGACAAGACACGATGATGGTGCCAAGGTTTGAAGGATATTCATTGGATAATGACGAATTGACGAGGTATAATAACAATATTTATGTACTGCCTAACGATGCATTGAGAAATTTGATCTTAAGTGAAGCTCATAGAGTAGTATACATGGTTCATCTAGGAGGCACGAAGATGAAGGTAGACCTTAAGCCTTTATTCTTCTGGAAGGGAATGAAGAAAAACATAGTTAGCTACGTGACAATATGTCTAGAATGTCAGCAAGGGAAAGCTGAACATAGACATCCAACATGATTACTACAGCCACATGCTATTTCAAAATCGAAATGGGAGGTCATTTCGATGTACTTTATTGTTGGATTGTCACTGACGACAAGGAAGCACGACTTGATTTTCGTGGTAGTTGACACTCTGACGAAGAGTGCACATTCTATCGCTGCGAGTACAACATATCAGGTGCCATACATAGCTAGATTTTTTATCAGCAAGATTGTGAGATTGCTTGGCATTCCAAAAAGGATCATATCTGATAGAGGATTGTTGTTTATAGGACATTTTTGGACCAGTTTCCAAGAGGCCTTGGGCACACAACTAAACTTTTGTACAACGTATCACCCTAAAACAAATGGACAGACATAAAGAACAAACCAAATTTTGGAACAAATGTTGCATATGTATGTAATGGACCAACATAAACGTTGGGAAAAATTCTTACCACTGGTAGAGTTTACGTACAACAACAACTATCAAAGTACCGTTAAGATGGCATTGTTTGAGTTTCTCTATGGGAGAGCGTGTTGGACGCCATTGAGTTGGGATTGAATTCATGATATGGTCCTGGTGGGACTATAATTGATCCAAGAAATGGAAGAACAAATGAAAATGATAAGTTAAAGGATTAAAGAAGTGCAAGATCGATAGAAGGGTTATGTTGATGTGCATCGCATTGACCGCAATTATGAAGTTGGTGACCAAGTTTATTTGCGGGTGAAACTGCACAAGAGATCGATCAAGTTTGGAAAGGGTGCTAAACTCTCTCCTAGGTTTGTGGGACCTTTCAAAGTTGTGGAAAATAAAGGACCTATGGCCTATCGACTAGCCTTTCCTGATTCTTTGAGGCATATGCATGATGTTTTTCATGTATCTGTTTTGAGACATTATGTTAGTGATCCTACACATGTGATTGACATGCGTTCGTTGCATGTGTTGGATGAGGGTGCACTCACGCCGGAGCCAATCCACATTCTCAAACATCACATTCGACAACTGTGACATCGAGAAATCGACCAGGTCAATGTCCAATGGGACAATTATAGTCCACACTCGACTACCTGGGAGGATGCATATGATATGCGTAAGTAGTTTCCTTACTTATTTGATAGATTATACATATAGATATTGTCAGATGATTTTTTTTATGCATTTTATATACTGTACAACTTCGGGACGAAGTTTAAAAAAAGAGGGGGTGTATGTAACATCCCTCTCTTGCGAGCACATGTTATTTACTTATTCTTTGAGGACACTTGGGTGCAATTGATCTGGTTATAATACATGGTTATTTGTTTCTCTTATGGATTCTTATGATGACATTGACAGATTATTTTTTTTATGTCATTTTTTATATGTGTATTGATAGATGTTATTGACGAGTTTCCTCGAATGTTCAGTACACTTGATGGATTGTGGATGCCAAGGGAATCAATGGACCTCCTGTTGGAAGCCCTACATATTTTCACCTTTTAAAGCATCAAATAATAAATTATGTAGCTGCCTACCCGGGGTCATATGGTTATTTCTTTTCATAAGAAATTTTTGAAACTGTGAATATGATGTTTCGATTATTCCTAGTGTTTTCCTTTCTTCATTTTCATGATTCGTTCATGACTGAAAGCATGAACAAATCATTAAAACTTATGATTGTATTACCAGTTTATCTAAGGTTTATGAAAGGTAGATGTCTCTACAATTTTCTTTAATAGAGGCCTTTCTTCTGCTATGAAGCTCATATTGTTTATTGCTTTAAACTGGCTCATCGATTGTGAAGTGTTCTTTGAATTGTTGTTTGAAACACCAAGGATCCATTGAAATTAAACAATGATATATATCTTTGTGGCTCTTGGTAAGACATATTCTTGTCACTACACTTTGGTTTACAAAAAGTTTCATCTCCTAAACTTTAGAAACCAACTCCACTTGGTTGCGCAATGATAAATTTTGAATGAACCTGGTCATGGCCTGTACCCTGTGAGAGGTGGCAGTCCGACATTGAGAGGCCCATAATTTCGAGCTAAGTCTTGGGTTTCGTATGTACTCTTGTCATTAATTTCACAAAATGCCTTTCATTTTGTATTGCAGAACCTCTTTTCATATGCGCTAGGGTATTTATGAGTTTTAGGTCTGAGATTTTTCTCTGGTCTTCTCTGTTCTAGAAACCTTTTATACTCACTGTGTTTTCTGTCTGCCTCCCAAACCCTCATGGCTCTGGTTGTAAGGATTAAGCCCAATGGCTCGCAAACCCTTCTCCTGTGTGATGATGCAAGGGAAGACCTTAAAGGTCAAGGATGTCTTAGATTTCTCGAGAAATTTCAGTGTTTTAATTTGCAAACTGCCCAAGAATTTTCCCTATTTTTTGATGGCTATCGAGCCAAGGTAGGAGAAATTCAAATCGAGGTCACTGAGGATTTTCTAGGCCAGGTGACGAGTCTTCCACTGAGCGGGCAGAAATGGTTCAAAAATGCCAAGGTAGAGGAGGTACCATGGAGCCTATTCTTCACCTCTAGGAAGATCAATTGTTGTGATAAATGTATGCCTGTATCCTTGTTGAAAAATCGACGACATGATTTTCTAGCAATCCTGAGACAATTCGTGACATGCGAGGGTTTCTTTGGTCTTGTTTTCCTATATCACATATGTTTGTTGATGAATTTCATCAAGTTTCAGTTAAATATGCCCTATTATTTATTGAGAAGCCTGTATAAGATGACGAAAAGGTATAAGAGACAACATTTAAATTACAGTTAGTTTCATCACGAGTTGATAAAAATGTTGTTGGTTCATCAACTAAAATTGCAAAATGATAATTGGGACACATTCCTAGTCTAAAATGGTTTCGTTACACCCAGTACCGTAGAGGTTGATAAGCCCATGATGGAAGAAATCACAGTCCCTGCCACTGACAGAGCAATTCCTCCATCTAAAGAAGCCCGTGTTACGACCATCCTATATGAGCCTATGCTTGAGAAAACAGATGCTGAGCCAACATATTTTGAATTGCATGGCCATGAACAACACACCTATCCTAACACCTCTGCTAATAATGTAAACATGCCTTCATACAAACCATCTAAGGGTGACATGGATATAGGGTTTAAAAATAAAAGGGTAGGTAGGTTAATCACAAGAAGCCTACGAAATAAATCAAACTCTCATGTGAGCTTGATCAAAATGATCGAGGTCCATGAAAGCTCCGATTTTGAGATCGAGAGATTCTTGGCCGAATACCAGCCTCCTTGCCTCAAACCAGATCTTGGCCAGGCTTATAATTTCATAGATAATTTTCCACCCTACCTGAAGCACAATCAAGGATTTCCAAGTATCAAGTTTGATAAGAAACCCATAGGAAACAGTGGAGACATTCTGCCACATGGCCATGGACATTATCAAACAACTATCATAGATTCACAGTGTGAAGTTTGTCTGTTTTGGATCGATAAATATTATACAGACATACCTATTCTGCAATCGCAAATCAAAACCATCATTGTTCAGATCGACTCGCTAAAGGATGAAAATCATAGGCTAAAGTCCATTGTTCAAAGGAAAGGCAAGCGTTTGAAAATGATTGGGAACATATTAGTAAATAATGTTGAGAGTGTTACAGCAATAGTTAATTCTGAGATCCTGTGAATCAAATTTAGCATACAATTAAGAGGTAAAGATTTGTTTGATTGCCTTAGTTTTATTTTATCCATTTTTTTGATTATGTAGATTTAATTTGATTTTTGTTGTTAAAATAGAACTAGCTACAGAATCAATTGATTTTGTAGCCAATTTATCTTCATTCGAATTTGTGGAAATTATTGGTTATAACAATATCTAAGATTATTTATTTTCATTTTTGTTTTCATGATATCAAGTAATTGGTGGTGATCTCATGTTATGGACTATTTCTGAGCTCATTTGGCAAATATTTTGTAAATAGAAAGAAGTTTGTTTTAGTTGTGAGAGATACAGTGTGATATGGAGTGGTTATCACCCTCTATTTTGTAATCAACAAATCATTTTGGAGATTTAATCTTATCCCACAAGATAAGATATTTATCTTTTCTAAACTCTTTAAATACTTGTAATTTTTTGTAATCAAGCATCCTTGCCTGGGGCAGAAGATGGACTTTTGATCAACAGACTTTAATGGAACAACAATACTCATTTCGGCTTTAGCTTCTTGTGGGTGGTGTCTTCATTAAGTTTATGTTCATCTTGATATCATAATAAGTTTTTGATAGCTTTAGTCTTCATCACTTATTATGTTATTAGGATAATTCCTGTATGAATGTTGCCCATAAAATGCTTCAGATATAAATTTTGTGATCATTTATTTAGCTTCAATTATAGGGTTTCTCCTTTAATTCCTATTGATAAATTAAATGCAAGGATGTTTGCCAACAGATTTTTCTTAATGCAATTTCTTGCAATTATAAGATCACAATAACTATTGATATCATTCTATCTGCTATTTGAATTTAATTGCCAACATAATCGTTCTACATTTATTTAGAACAGACTTAAGGTTTAGTGCAGGTTTCCCTCCTTGGAAAGGTGGTTAGGTGTTTTCAGATTGCACAGATATTTGGATGCATATCATTAGCTCGATAATAGGTTAGCTCAATTTCATTTTTCTGCTATTTGTTTATCATTGAAATTTGAACGTAAAGTTTGGCTTTTGACTATCTATACATTTTCATTTCATAACATTTTCTTCATTAGTTTAAGACTTATAAAAGGAAAATCAAAAAATATTTCTATGTGCTTTCTTTATCTGCTTCTTTGAAAGCAGTCATTTTCACATCGATTTTCATAAGTTTCGATTAAAACTTGTTGCTTGTAAATAATGTATATAAATGGAAGTTATCTATATTTAGCTTAAATACACCTATTATAGTCATAGTATAAACATATGTACATATATGTAATATTTAGTAATTAGTTACCTATTTTATTTATTTATTTTTGTTTCTTTTATGATTCTTAGACTGGCCAACAGAGCCATTAAACTCGTCGGGATGAGTTATACCAAATGGATTGGGTTACTTAGACAACCTCAAACCAGACTCGTTCTTCCAATTGACAGATGGCCATTTTCACCCGTCAACAAATGGCGCTAGAAGGAGGGCCTGAACACGATTGATGGCACGTGGAGTTCGCAAGACTCCTCCCCCACACACGCGCTCCCTTATAGTAACAATAAGTCATACTTACAACAAAGTTACATGTCAAACAACAACCACCTCAAATGAAAATCCACAGATTACCACTGAGCCAGTAACACCAAACCCTCTAGGGTCCGACGTAGAAGAAATTGTTCATCAGTCACTTCTAAGGACACATGGTGCTTTGGCTCGTATCAGACAACCGGGTCAACCACTGAATCAACCTCTAGATTTCTCTGATATTAGAGAGAAACTTGAACGCACTGATTTGCTCCTAAACCCTATGGATCCAGATCACATCCTCACTCTTGCAGCTGAAGGATCTGGTATCCCACCTTCACCACCTCCTTCATCCCCTTCCTCTTTGGGAGAAGATTCATCCGACGAAGGTAGTTATTCATCTTACCCTTCGACACCACCTATGCCCATGGAAAATCCAAACAATCCCACCATACCCTAGCTCTATCAAGATGTTGTGGCCATACTTGGACCCCAACACCCTTTTCCTAAACATTCGGAGAAATGAATCCCTAAATTTGATCCAGACTCTAAGCAAATCGCCGAGGATCACATAAAAAAATTCATGCTAGCCATTAGACTCCAAAGCATATAACATGAATATGTAGTATGTAGACTTTTTCCATATACGTTTGAAGGCAATGCCTCTACATGGTATTTTACCTAAGAACCCCACACCATTGTATCTTGGGACAAATTCGAGTCTTGTTTCCTCGAGAAATTCAGAGATGATAAATCTCCCAAAGTCTTAGTCATGGAACTCTCCAGCTTAAATATGAACCCTAAGGAAAAAATAAAAGATTTTAATCAAAGGTTCCTCACACTAAAAAATTGAATCCCCATTGATTCAATGCCTACTGGAAATCTTATTGTTGCATATTACACCAAAACCCTACACCAGAATATAGCAATTTGGGTAAAAAGGTCTAAGAAGGCAACGTTATTGGAAGCCTTTGAGGAGGCAAGCCAAATCGAGAAAGATATTCTAAGCCTAAAAGATAATCTTAGTAACGAGGCAGAGATTACCCCATCTTCTAAGAAGAAGATAGAAATTCTTCCTAGACCTCCCTAAACCAAAACTCAATCTGAGAGTTCAGATATGGAAAGTTTACAAAAGGTCATCCAAAAATTTTCAAATCAAGTCGTAGACTTAAGGAGATCAACTGAAGAAGCATCTTCAAGCAAAGGGACTTACAAACCCCCTTTTAGAAAACCTTTTCCCTCAAACGAGCCAAACCTAAATACTGAAGGCCTGAACTTCAAAAGCCTACAATGTTCTATACAGACAATCCTTGAAGCACATGATAACTTAGTTCCCCCTGAGATTTCTGAAGATGTGGTTGAGCAAGAAACAGTGGAAGAAGATGAATCCTCTCCCAATATCTTCAGGTATTTTTCCAACAGTATCTTTCAAGCCAATTTTGAAACTGTCCATCGTTATAATACCAGAATCAAAATCCAGAATAAACCCTCTTATGAAATTGGAACTAATGCACCTCATAAACAGTTTAAGAAAATTGAAACTAAACAGAATTCAGTAACCCCAAGTTTAGAATATGATTTGATTGAAGACCTAAAGAAACTTAGAGCTAATATTTATGTTTATGAACTGTTGAAATTTCATTTTCTTCTGCAAAAGATGCTTCAGAACATTGCAGAAAACAACAAAAACAACAATCTGAACAACAAGAAAATTGCAAAAATTATCCCTAAAACACCTCAAAAGGTCCTTACTAAAACAACACCAAAACCCTTGGATAAAAGAGACCTTGCTGTAAAAAGTGTATCAAATGTAGATAAAGTAATTTCAGGGACCACGACTAAAAACCAACAAAGTTCTGTTGTTAATACTCACAAAAATGTCCCACCTTTTTTATTGACTTTTGAAATTTTCAATAGGAATGTACATAACTGCATGGTAGATTCTAGCGCATCATCAAATGTGATGCCCTGGTCTGTCTGCCAAAAAATCAATGTTTAATTTCAACCTTCCAGTCTAAAAATTATTCAGCTCGATCAGACCAGTGTTAAGGTAATAGCTGAATTAAAAAATGTCCTTGTTAGGCTATCCTCTAATCCTAAGGTTCACCAAATTATTGATATCATTGTCCTTGACATCCCTGAAGTATATGTCTTATTTTTAAGCAGGGATCTGTTTTTTTTTGACAAGAACGGTTATGTTGCATTAATCAACTTTCTAGCGAGCCAGAATCAGAAGTTACAAATCTGAAGAAGGTTAGTGACCTCTAACAGTGCTGCCAACCTTCTTGTGAATGTCTTGGGAGACCAATCTCATCTGCTTCTTGAGCTAATTCGATAAAAGGACAAAAATTGCATACATGAGTAAATTCTCACAAATTGTGAGCATAGTAGAAGACAGAAGCAAAGCATTAAACCGAGGGGGATGAAATTTTCCCCTTCAAGTAGGGATCCAACTTTTTCTGAGAACCTAAAGAAATGTTGGAGGCCGCCTCCTTTTCTCTGCGCGCTTTGTTGGTCCTTCGCCCTCGGGTAAGGGGTGGAGATGGAACTGATTTGTCTTCAGGTTCAGAAGTTTCCACAGAGCCGCTAGAGGGGACTGAAACAGCCAGACCTGCAGAGGCAGAGGGTTCCGGAACTGAAGCTCGAGTTTCTCTTGCTGCCAATGAATCTGGGGGGGTGGAATCCAGAAGGCTTTCATCTGCCAGAGGATCTTCCTTAACTGTTGTTGCTTTTGGATCTAGGGATTCATCTTCCTTCAGTGCATCAAAGCTATTTTTGTTTTCTAGAGTTGCCTCTGCCGTATGCGTGGCCTTCGGAGCCTGGGCTAGCGGATCCTTTCGCCTTGGCTGCCTTTGTCGGTTAGTTACTGGCTGAAAATCATCTTCATTGATTGGTCCCGACTCCTCAGAGGCTTTGGGGCAGCTTTTTGTGAAATGACCGTAAGTATGGCACCAGAGGCACTTAAAAGGAATTTGCTCGTAGTCCATCTCTTGGATATGGCTCCATTCTCCCAAGGAGAGATTAATGGCTTCCGAAAGTCCTTTCTTGAGATTAACCTCAACACAAATCTGAGCGCATGTAAACTGATTCCCTTTCGGCTCTGCCCTGTCCAGGAAACGCCCAAGCTTATTTCCAATGTCCTCCAGAGATCTTATCCTGCAGAGATGCAAGGGAAGATGAGGCAGCCTAACCCAAACAAGGGCTGCTATGATCTCAGCTCCGGGATTGAAGTCAAGAGTCCAGGGGGCTAAGAACAACCCTCTCGACCCCATGAAATAGGGTCCAGATCTGAAAACTAGATCACGGTCCTCTTGCCTCGTGAAAGTGAAGACAAAAAAACCCCTGCCTACTGCGCATAGAGAAACTTTTCCCTGTATCAACATCTTCCAACAATCGTCCATCCATGCCTCCACCGTTTTGGGGCTAGGCCATAGCCCCGTGAACTTTTCGATGAGGCCCTTTTCTGCTAGAAGGAGGGCAAGCTTGCAAGGGTCCTCTAGAGATAGCTCCAGAGAAGGGATCTCCTCCATCTTCTTAACAAACTTAGCTGAGAGAGGAGGCTTGCATTTTGGTCCTGCTGAGCGGACTAACGTTTTGAAAGATTCCAAAGGATCTTCTTCCAACTCGGGAATCGGATCTGGGGCCATCGTAGCAAGGCAACGACCATCAGAAAGCAAGAGGACGGGCAAGTCGTAGGGGCAGGCGAGCCCACTGCTCCAAAAACCCCTGCAACTTAAAAGCAACCTGGAAACGAACCAAATCCGACCCAAAAATACACGGACTGAAGCGATTTAGACCTCGATTTGAAGGTTATTCTCTGCAGATCGTTACCCAGAACACACCCACCACATCTCCCAATGCAACACCAATCACTTAATCATTATCCAAAGCCCTCGCGACGCAAAGATTGACAAACAATGAATACCTCTGGTATGAAAGAGCCGAAGCTCTGTCATTGTCCAAATTCACCCTTCAATGCATGACCTAATTTGCAAGATAGGGAGAAGACATCTTGATTTTTCTCTCTTGATGATGATTATATTTTTAAGCAGGGATTTGTTACGAATAGTTGCATGGCTACTTTGCGATAGACTGGTCCCATTTGTGGCTGCCAGAGAATGCGAAGCCTAACAAAATCAGGATCAATCTTGAGCATTACCTCAAGCTTACCATGACCGATTTAAATGATGCTAATGAACCATTTACTGCTTCCACTAATTCACTCGAAATGCAGGGAATGTACACCTTTTTCGGTAACTTCATGGCAGAAACTTCTATCATCACTGACCCAGAACAACAGCCGAAACTTATGACATGCACACAGTCGACAGTTCCACCTAATGTGTCTAATATGACCGATGAAGCTCACATGTGGTCTCTCTACTTCGATGGATCCAAATCTAAATAAGGAGTTGTTGCAGTATGTGTGCTCATTGATCCATCAAGTAACAAAACTTTGATCTCTTGCCGATTATAATTTGAATGCACAAACAACACTGCTGAATACGAGACACTTCTACAAAGACTCAAAAAGGCACTAGATTTGAAAGTAAACAATTTAATGGTATTTGGCGATTCAGAAATTGTGGTCAGACAGGTAAGAAATTCCATTCATTGCCTATCACCACACCTAGAAAGTTATCAAGATGATGTATGAAATCTAATGCACAAATTTTCCACATTTAACATTAAATCCATTCCAAGATTAAATAATTCTGAGACTGACTTGTTGGATAACGTTGCTTCCAAATTTTTTCCCGCAAAAGGCCTTTCTTTGAATGCATTTTCAATTGAGTTGTTGTTCAGACCATCAGTCTTAGACAACATCACTAACTGGAGAGTGTTCAATGATGATCAACAAATCATCAGTTTCCTGCACATGGAAGACACTTTTCGAGGTGCGGTTATCGATGAAGGAACCCACGACAAAGACCTGCACAATTTTACGGTAATATCGGACCCAAGGTCTCCCGAATCAACATCAGATCTGGTAAATTCTATCCCAAAATCTGTGGTAAGATTAGAAAAGTTTTATGATTTGCATGACAAATTCAGAAAATTGGTAAATTGTAAAACGAATAGTTCTTCCTTGACCCATGAAAAGGTAAATCTGGGAACTAAAGATAATCCACAATGCATCAATTTGGGAATGATATGTTTCGAGCAAGATAAATCATCCTTTATAAAATTGTTTAAAGAATTTAAGGATGTCTTTGCTTGGACATATGATTATCTAAAAATGTTTGACCCTAACATTATACAACACATCATCCCATGAAACCCCAGACTCATCCTTTTCAACAGAAGTTGAGAAAGATGCACCCCAAACTTGAACCAACAGTCAAGAAATAACTAAACAATTATTGAATGCAAAGATAATCTTCCTAGTAAGACACACACAGTGGGTTTCTAACCTTGTCCCTGTGAGGAAGAAAAGTGGCGAAATTCGACTCTGTGTCGATTTTCGGAACTTAAATCGAGCGTTTGACAAAGAAAATTACTCTGTTCCTATGATGGAACAAATTCTTTAGTAGGTATCCGATTTTGAAAGATTGTCACTACTGGACAGTTTTTCAGGGTACAACCAGGTCCTCATGTCTCCCCTGGACTAGCTGAAAACCACTTTCTGTACTCCATGGGGTACCTATGCCTATAGAAAGATGCCTTTTGGTCTTATACATGCCGGGGCCACTTTCCAGAGAGTGATGGATATCACTTTTCATAGTCTAATGAATCAATATGTAGTGGTCTATCTAGATGATGTCACTGTTTTCTCCAAAAATAAGGGAGATCATTTAGCCCATCTGAGATCTGTTTTACAATGATGTTGTAAGTATGACATCTCTCTAAATATTAAAAAATCTATCTTTGCAGTGGAACAAGGCAAGCTTCTCGGATTCATAGTATTCAATGAAGGGATGATCATTGATCCCGAAATAACTCAAGTCATTTCAAAGCTTCCTCTCCCCTCTTCTAAAAAATCTATGCAATCTTTTCTAGGTCAAATAATATTGGTTAGAAGGTTTGTCCCAAGTTTCTCGGAAATGGTGAGGCCATTGCAAAACTTAATAAAAAAGGATGTACAATACCATTGGGGACTACAAGAAATTCAAGCTTTTGACTAAAACAAAAAATCCATAGTGGAGGCTCCATCCCTAATGAGCCCTAACTTTTCACAATATTTTAGTCTTTACACGTTCGCCTCTGATCGATCTTATGCCGCTGTGCTAACCCAAAAGAATGTTGAAAGCAACAAAATTATCATTGCCTTTATGAGCTCAGCATTCAAGGGATTAGAGGTTAATTATCTAGTTGTTGATCAACAGGCTTATGCTGCTTTTAAAGCGGTAAAACATTTTCGATCATATCTACTGAAATCTAGAACTAAAGTCATTGTGCCTTACCCTGCTGTCAAAAATTTGTTAGTACAGAAAGAGCTGGGTGAAAAACAAGAAAACTGGATCACATCCTTACAAGAGTATGACCTCGATATCACCCCTACACAAATTGTTAGAGGCCAAGGTCTATATAAATTAGTCGTTGATTTAGTTGAAGAACAACAAAGTCAAATTGATGTGTTAACTGAAGATCAACATAATCAAAGTCAAATATGTTGTGCACAAGATCCTACCAATTCTTGGTTTGATGACATTAAGTTTTATCTAACACACGATTAAGCTCCTCATCATATTGATCCAAAAAAGAGAATAACATTAAGACTAAAATATGCACCTTTCTAGCTGGTGAATGGTATATTATTTTGCAAAATTTTTGATGAAATCATTATGCGTTGTCTGGAAAGAGATGAAGCAGATAAAGTGTTCTCTGAGTTGCATGCAGGAGAAGCTGGTGGGAACTTCGATGGAGACACTACTGCTCACAAAATATTAAGGGAAGGTTACTATTGGCCCACGCTATTCAAAGATGCCCATACATTATGTTGCAAATGCGTAATCTTCCAAAAGGCTTATGGACAAGTACAGAAGGTAGCATTCCCGCTGTAGCCTGTCTTAGTGGATTTCCCTTTTCATCAATGGGGTCTTGACATCATTGGCCAATTTAACCCCACCTCCTCGTAGCAACATAAATACATCATTACAACGACATACTATTTTGCCAGATGGTCCGAGGCTGCACCATTAAAAGTGGTAAACATCATTAAGGTAATATCTTTCCTTAATTCAAACATCATTACTCAATTCGGTATTCCTGAATGTTTGGTTTTCAATAATGGTTCCTATTTTTCATCCCTCGATATGAGTGACTTGGCTTTAGAAAAAGGGATAAAACTAAAATATTCTACCAGCTATTACCCCCAAGAAAATGGTTTAGCAGAATCGACAAACAAAAACCTGATCAAGATCATCAAGAGGACAGTTTCCTAAAACCATAAAAACTGACACAATGCACTATTCAATGAAATCTGGGCTGATAGGGTGACTCTGAAAACCGTTGTTGGTAATTCCCCCTTCTTTCTCATTTACAGAAGGGAAGTAATTATTCCTCCGCATGTTCTACTTCCCTCTCTGCAAATATTGCAGAAAGTTCAGGAAGAAGATTTTCCTCCCTTGGAAAGTTAGATTAATCCTTTGCTGAAGTTAGAAGAGGTAAGAGCGCAAGCAAAACAAAAACTGGATCAGCATCAACATATTGTCAAAAGATGGGTTGATTCAAGTTTTGCCTCAGACAAGAATTTTGAGGTAGGTGATCTTGTCCTCAAGTGGGATAAACCTCATGAGGGGAAAGGGGAACATACCAAGTTCCAAAACCTGTGGTTGGGACCTTTCTTAATCGTTGAAAAACTAGGTCCCGGTTGTTTCCACCTGCAGAATTTAGAGGGACAACCAGACACCTTCCCAGTGAATGGCCAAGCTCTCAAAAGGTATTTCGCCTGACAAATCCCAGATATACCTTTTGTACATATTTTTCTATTTTGGTTTGTTTTGCTGTTCATTTTTTTTTTCCTNGTTGTTTGTTTATTGGCTTTCTGGGTCAAACAAGCCTGTATTACGGTTTATTTCAAAAAAGGAGAACATAATGCTTCATCTTAAAACAACTTTCAAGGACTGTCAGAGCATCAACTACTGTGTTTTCCTAAAAATGTAGACTAGTTAAAGATGATTTTTTGTTCATAATTGATTTTTGGTTTCAATTTACATTTGAGAGCAGACACAACTATTGTTAAAAATCTCTTTACACTGCCCCTGCTTTTAAGAAATCAACTCAAGAATGCTTTCCTGTCCTCAAAAATTAGTTTCATCAATGAACTACTTCCAAACCATGATGAAGGTTAGCAAGCAAAAATTAAAAGGATGGAAAATAACAAGTCCTGTAAAAACTGGAATTTTCAGCGTCACCCCGCTCTTATGAATATTTTTAAATTTATATCACATTGTGAAAAATTTCTCAAGAGTTGTTGGAAGTGTTTGTAAACCCACCAGGATACTTAACAGGTCTGTTGGTAGTGGAATGCCAAGACAACTTCGTCAGGGTACTAAACGATCTCGTTGGTAGTGAAGCGATGTCAGGTTAGAGAAAATTCTCAGGTATAAATTTTGATCATAAGCATCCTTCATTATGAACTGAAATTTCTTGGATGGGATAGAGGCATCAGAGTGGGTTAATTGACATCCCTGCCGAGGCTATGGATGCCTACTAGCAGCAGTGGCCCTGTCAGTAGCATTGGAGCCATTAACTTAAACATCGTGGCTCTCATTTTTGAAGTCTGTCACCAGATTTCATTTTTAACGAAAGATATCTTAAGCTGGACCTTGTAATGATTGTCAAGATGCTTATATGTCTTTCAGTTGTTCCTTGATCTGAAATCATTCAAATATTTATAACCTGAACTCGTCGGTGGTATAGAGATAATTGCTTCTCCCAGCAAGTCGCCATTGTTGACAGCAATACATATTTTCACCTTTTAAAGCATCAAATAATAAATTATGTAGCTGCCTACCCAGGGTCATATGGTTATTGCTTTTCATAAGCAATTTTTAAAACTTTGAATATAATGTTTCGGTTATTCCTAGTGTTTTCCTTTCTTTGTTTTCATGCTTCCTTTATGACTGAAAGCAAGAACGAAGAATTAAAACTTATGATTGTATTACTGTTTTATCTAAGGTTTATGAAAGGTAGATGTCTCTACATTTTTTTTTAATAAAGACTTTTTTTTCTGCTATGAAGCTCATCTTGTTTATTTCTTTAAACTGGCTCATCGATTATGAAGTGTGCTTTGAATTGTTGTTTGAAACACCAAGGATCCATTGAAATTAAACTATGCTATATATCTTTGTGGCTTTTGGTAAGACCTATTCTTGTCACTACACTTTGGTTTACAAAAATTTTCCTCTCCTAAACTTTAGAAACCAACTCCACCTGGTCACGCAATGATAAATTTTGAATGAACCTGGTCGTGGCTTGTACCCTGTGGGAGGTGGTAGTCTGACAATGAGAGACCCACCATTTCGAGCTAAGTCTCAGGTTTCGTATGTAATCTTGGCATTCATTTCGTAAAACGCATTTCATTTTATATTGCAAAACCTCTTTTCATATGTGCTAGGATATTGATGAGTTTTGGGTCTGAGATTTTGCTCTGGTATTCTCTGTTCCAGAAACCTTTTATACTCACTGTGTTTTCTATCTGCCTCTCGAACCCTCATGGTCCCAGTCGTAAGGATTGAGCCCAATGGCTCGCAGACCCTTCTCCTGTGTGATGATGCAAGGGAAGACCTTAAAGGTCAAGGATGGCTCAGATTTCTCGAGAAATTTTAGGGTTTTAATTTGCAAACTGCCCAAGAATTTGCCCTATCTTTTGATGGCTACCGAGCCAAGGTAGGAGACATTCAGATCGAGTTCATTGAGGATTGTTTAGGCTAGGTGACGGGTCTTCCACTGAGTGGGCAGAAATTGTTCAAAAACACCAAGGTAGAGGAGGTATTATGGAGCCTGTTCTTCACCTCTAGGAAAATCAACTATTGTGATAAAGGTATGCCTGTATCCTTGTTGAAAACTCGGTGGCATGGTTTGCTAGAAATCCTGAGACAATTCGTGACATGCGAGGGTCACTTTGGTCTTGTTTTTCTTGTATCACATACGTTTGTTGATGAATTTCATCGGCTTTCAGTTAAATATGCCCTATTATTTATTGAGAAGCTTGTATAAGATGGCGAAAAGGTATAAGAGACAACATTTAAATTCCAGTCTGTTTCATCACGGTTTGATAAAAATGTTGTTGTTTCATCAACTAAAATTGCAAAATGATAATTGAGACGCCTTCCTAGTCCGAAATGGTTTCGTTACACCCAATACTGTAGAGGTTGATAAGCCCATGATAGAAGAAACCACAGTCCCTGCTACTAACAGAGCAGTTCCTCCATCTAAAGAAGTCTGTGTTATGGACATCCTCAATGAGCCTATGCCTGAGAAAATAGATGATGAGCCGGAAGCCTTTGAATGCATGGCCATGAACAACACGCCTAGCCTAACACCTCTGCTAAGAACACAAACAAGCCTTCATACAAACTGTCTAAATGTGACATGGATATAGGGTTTAAAAATAAAAGGGTAGGTAGGTTAATCTCAAGAAGCCTAAGAAATAAATCAAACTCTCATGTGAGGTCGATCAAAATGATCGAGGTCCATGAAAGCTCTGATTCTGAGATCGAGAGATTCTTGGCTGAAGAAGACCCTCCTTGCCTCAAACCAGATCTTGGCTAGGCTTATAATTTTGTAGATAATTTTCCACCCTGCCTGAAGCACAGTCAAGGATTTCCAGGTATCAAGTTTGATAAGAAACCCATAGGAAAGAGTGGAGACGTTCTGATACACGGCTGTGGACATTCTCAAACAACTATCACAGATTCACGATGTGAAGTTTGTCTATTTTGGATCGATAAATATTATACAGACATACCTATTCTACAACCACAAATCAAAACCCTCACTGTTCAGATTGACTCGCTAAAGGATGAAAATCATAGGCTAAAGTGAATTGTTCAAAGGCAAGGCAAGCGTTTTAAAATGACTGGGAACATAATAGTAAAGAATGTTGAGAGTGTTACAACAATAGTTAATTCTGAGATCCTGTGAATCAAATTTAGCATGCAGTTAAGAGGTAAATATTTGATTGATTGCCTTAGTTTTATTTTATACATTTTTTTTTAATTATATAGATTTAATTTGATTTTTGTTGTTAAAATAGAACTAGCTACAAAATCAATTGATTCTGTAGCCAGTTTATCTTCATTCGAATTTGTGGAAATTATTGGTTATAACAATATCTAAACTTATTTATTTTCGTTTTTGTTTTCAGTATATCAAGTAATTGGTGGTGATCTCATGTTATGGACTATTTTTGAGTTCATTTGGCACATCTTTTGTAAACAAAAAGAAGTTTGTTTTAGTTTTCAGATATACTGTTAGGATATTTAGACACTTAGGAGTTAGTTAAGATCTACTTGGTCTAATATGTCGTTAGGTAAAAGTGTGTTTCTTTAGTATGCATTAGTATGCATTTGTAGTTAGGCAATCCGACGGTCACGATATGTTCCCGACA
>ML776791.1:1661301-1679611 GCA_009831015.1 Picea engelmannii
TCTGTAATCTTTTTCTTTGCATTAATAAACTGCTCCAAGTGGCCGCGTTGGCTGGGGCCGTGGATGTTTCCCCGTAGGGGTTTTACCACGTGAAAACATCGGTGTGTTGATCTTTGATCTGGTTATGTGAGTGGCTACTGAAAGTGTTCGTCCTCTGTTGGAATACCTGTGTTGTCGAACATATACAATGTGATATGGAGTGGTTATCACCCTCTATTTTGTAATCGACAAATCATTTTGGAGATTTAATCTTATCCCACAAGGTAAGATATTTAGCCTTTCTAAACTCTTTAAATACTTGTAATTTTTTGTAATCAAGCATCCTCACCTGGGGTAGAAGATGGAATTTTGATCAATAGACTTTAATGGAACAACAATACTCATTTCGACTTTAGCTTCTTGTGGGTGGTGTCTTCATTAAGTTTTTGTTCATCTTGATATCATAATAAGTTTTTGATAGCTTTAGTTTTCATCATTTATTATGTTATTAGGATAATTCCTGTATGAATGTTGTCCATAAAATGCTTCAGATATAAATTTTGTGATCATCTATTTAGCTTCAATTACAAGGTTTCTCCTTTAATTCATGTTGATAGATTAAATGCAAGGATGTTTGCCAACAGATTTTTCTTAATGCAATTTCTTGCAATTATAAGATCACAATAACTATTGATATCATTCTATCTGCTATTTGAATTTAATTGCCAACATAATCGTTCTACATTTATTTAGAACAGACTTAAGGTTTAGTGTAGGTTTCCCTCCTTGGAAAGGTGGTTAGGTGTTTTCAGATTGCACAGATATTTGGATGCATATCATTAGCTCGATAATAGGTTAGCTCAATTTCATTTTTCTGCTATCTGTTTATCATTGAAATTTGAACGTAAAGTTTGGCTTTTGACTATCTATACATTTTCATTTCATAACATTTTCTTCATTAGTTTAAGACTTATAAAAGGAAAATCAAAAAATATTTGTATGTGCTTTCTTTATCTGCACTAACGGAGCCATTTCTTTTCTTTATTTTTGTTTCTTTTATGATTCTTAGATTGGCTAACGGAGCCATTAAACCCATCAAGATGAGTTATACCAAACAGATTGGGTTACTTAGACAACCCTGGACTAGACTCATTCTTCCAATTGACAGATGGTCATTTTCACCTGTCAACACCTCCTTGGATTGCGGAATCAGTCAGGGATTGGGTTGTATTGATTTGAGTCTTTCATTTATGCATATGTGACATATGATCGATTATAGTATGATCTTGTATATGGGTCATTCACAGTGTTTCGTTGATGGATGCAGGCTAACGAATTCTTGCTAATCTAACTCACATAAGGAGTAAAGGATCCATGCACATAGACCAAATATTGAGGGAGAGGTGTGGCAGAGTCCCTGTCACATCTTATTAGCACTATCGTCGTGGCTCGAATTGTAGGTTAACAATTACCTAGTTCGATAGGTCCACGATGCCATGATGGTAGATTGAGACAGTCACTCAAGAATATTTCTAAAGGGCACACAATAAGGCAGGGTCCTTATTCCATATAAGCCCTTAGTCTCTCACAAATTTTACTGAATGGAGTGTGGACTCCAGGGGTTGGAAAACTACCAAAACTAGCCAAAGGCTATTGGAACCCTTGGAGCACGGAGTGCATCTTGACGGGCATGTCGCGAAAGTAACACTTGAGTCAATGAATCTAGGTGGCCTAGAAAAACTTGGGTGAATAATTAAACCACGTAAAACCTTTAAGCATTGTTAGATTTAATTAATGAATTAAGAATTAAAATGATTACTTATAAATCCCCAAATGAAATTCTAATCCTATTAAGAAATTAAGCCTAATTCTAAGTTGGTAAGAAGACTAAAACTAAATTGTAAATTAAATAATGAGGGGATGAAGTAAATCAATTTAAGAATTAAGAGAAGGTGAAGTATATTTAAAGATTTGATATAAGGAACATGTGTGCAAGAAAATATAAAAGAGGGTTTTTAAAATAAGAAATAAATAAACATGAAATAATGTATACACATAGAAAGGAATCTAGAGTTGAGCTACCACTAGTTAACTAGGAAAATAATCCTATTTTAACTCAACTTAGATTTAGTAAGGCTTTAGTCATTAAATTGGAATATGGGGAATAAAGAGACACTAGGAGTGATTTATGGAGCGCTTTTAGGAAGGGTGAGGGAAATTGACTTTAATTAAATAAAATGTGGAATTACAAGTGCAACTTGGGGGACAGGGTGACAAGTGTAAGGGGGAAATCATTCTAATTTATCTAATTAAAAAGTGAATTAATTGTGCAAGTGGGGATGTGTCATTAAGGAAACTCCTATAAAGAAAATAGAAAACATGGGAAATGGATCACACTGGTTATGGGAAAAGTTATGCTGCAAAATTTTTGACTGGTTTTACTTATGATAGTTGGGATACCCATCTTGAGAGAGAGTGGTGTCTCTACCTTACGAGGCAAGCTCAGAGATAGAGTATTTTTCTGGTTTTTCATGTGTGGCTCCTTTGGGGCTCAGGGGGATAAGTGGGAAGAAGAGTACCCCTAGAATTGGATGGGAGGTACTGGTGAAGTCTATGTGACTAGCAAGCAGGAGGAAGGAAGGAGTGCAAATTACATAATATCATCTTCGATTCTTCGTCGTTGGTTATGGTATTCTTATTGATATTGCAATTGTATTAAGTTTATTTGTATATAAAACTTGAAAAACTAGTGTAAGTTGTAATGGATTTATGATATAGAATTGGTAGGTTCCTTGTTAATTTTTGTGAACCCTTGGAGTGAATTATTGGTAAATTGTAATTATTGTTTAAGGTGAATTCCATTATATCTTGAAATCTGCTTGGAAATTTCTACTTGTATATGATATTTGTTGTGTTGTTTCTACCTTCATAAGAAGGCTCTGAAGTTTTTAATTCTCCCTTATATGGTTCGCTAGTGAACGAAGTTCATTGTGATATTCTTATCAGACTGTTTCAAGAAATATGAATTAAAATCGGAGCCTTGATAGTTGTGAATACATTACAATGTGTATGAGTATAACATCAATGTCGTTCATGATGTGAACTCTTTGTGTATTGATTTAATTATGAATGAATGAGTTGTTGTTTTTAGATAGGCTAAGAAAAGTGAATGTCATCTTGATCACTGCCTGGAATTCACATATCAAAATTTAAAAATTTATCATCTAAACAATCAACTGACCCAACGAGTATTCTTGTATGCTACCCCTTCGATTTAGTAGCTCGATTTGATCATTAACTCTTTCTCGTCCTTGAATTTTCTCTATGGTTGCATGATATTCGTATAATCGCTCTCAGTTATATTATAAACAGTAATGGAGTATGACACCCATCTTACTTATTCAAGATGACCAGTTTGATTCTCGTTTTTATTGTGCACTTCATTTTCCATGTGCACTCTCCTCTTCTTGGATTGTGGGACTGGTTTTGGACCGTGGCTCTTCCATTAACAACTTGTGTTTGAGAATTTTTTATGACTTGTATGTCAATTTGGGTGCTCCCAGCAAATGAACAACCCATAAATTTGTTTGTTGTTTATTTATTTTATTTTCTCTACTTCAGAAGTTGATTACTCCCTTAAAGTTTATTGAGCGTTGAACCTACCTGCACATTGCTACATTAAATGAGAAACTCGGTATTGAATTCTTGTCCATCTCTTAATCTTTTCATTTTTTCTTCATGTAGTTTTTAATTTGGAATTTTTAGAAAATTAGTTTTGTATCGAGGGCCGGAACAAGGTCCGTGTCAGATATAGGACCAGATTGAGTGACGGATTAGATTGTGCACAGATTCAATGAATAGATTAAGGCATACAAATATGTTTAGTGACTCCTTCCCTTAGTGACTTGGGTTTGAGTGGGGTTGGGAAAACTCTATTGAATTTATTGACACTTACAAACCCTTATTTGCGTTCTAAATTTCAGAATTATATTTCCGTTGCAATGACTTTGTACAAATCTGAATATAATTTCTGATTCAAAAGAAATCTAGATTCGCTACTCATTTTAGTTTGAGAACTCTGAACCTTTAATTTTGTTTTGCAAGTAGGGAGATTCTTGTGTTGATTTTATTAAGTGGAATCAATTCTTAGTGAAATCTTGAACTCACATCTTGATATATCTTTAAATTGTTCTTACTGATATCGGATTGCCTTGGTTAGTTCCTTTGTTTCAATCCTAAATTTTCATTCCTGGGTTCTTGTTTTTAGCCTTGGGAATCTTGAACAATGTCCTCTTGTACCTTGAACCTCTACCTTTATCATCTTGCAAATCCGGTCACTTTCAAATCCTCTACTCGCTACCTGTGGAGTTTAATTTAAGTTATCATAATTTAGTGTTGGATTGAGGGCCAGATGAAGGGTCAGATTAAGGTCTGTATTAAGGGATGGATTAAGGTCTCGATTGAGGGCCGGTTTGAGGTCTGGATTGAATGTTGAATTGTTATGCATACCAGTTCAGGGGTTGGAATAAATTCTGTAACTCCGTCTTTTGTTTATTTAATCGGAGATATAACTTGGCATCTAATTATATTTTAATTGTTAAACATAATATTGGTTTTGTCTTAACTTTTTTAATGAATTTTGAGATAAAAATTGAATTCTTATTTACAATTGAATAAGAAGTGGTCTTCCTTTAGTAAATTTAAAATGGATTTATAAATCATCTTGTGTTCTTTAGTTTATTGTTAAATAAAACTTTATCTTCTTTAATTATCCTTATATACGGATAAGCAAGATAACATGTAAACTATCTTATCTAATTCTTAATTATGTGTTGAACTTCTTATAGTTTCCTTCCAATGGGAATGTAAGGTAACCTTGGAATCTATCCATATTGCTTGTTATGATTAATCCTCTTAGTTCTTTTAAATGGATGTGTAAGTCATCGACTTCTTATTAATTCCTTTTTGTTGATTTTTATTTTCTTTATAAAAATTGATACATAATGAAGAGTATCATTTTATTTTAATGTATTGCTTAAGATGATTGATCTTCTCGCGGTTCTTATAATTGAAATTGTAGTTTTAGCCTTCAAAATTATTACATATCCTTAGAAGGTAATCCTTAATAGGAAGCTGTATAATTGAGCTACATGAGGCTAAGGTTGTGTGTATGCTCTTTTTCTTTATTAATCTTTAAGAAATATCCTTCTACTCATTTACACTCTTTGTTGCTAAGAAAATAAGTATAATAGAATATCTTGTTGCGCCATGAACAATCGATGATTAGATGAGATTGATGGTCTAGTTTGGACTGTGGTTTATGTTGGGCTATGAGAATTAGAAACCTCCTTGTTCCTCAGAACAATCACCATCCCTGAGACCTTAAGTGGTCAAAATCAATCTGATGAATCCTAGGCTTGAGCGTTGCTTATGTGTCTTGGAGGTCCTAACCATGTAGGATAGGTTGGGTGGGTGGTTTCCTTTTGATAAATGTTGATTGGTCGATAATGATGTTGCTTTTAGATAAACATGGTGAATTTGCTTATGTATTGATTAATATATGATGTGTCACTATTGATTATGTTAATTCATTTATTTGCGTCGTTAATAATTATGATAATGTGAGATTGTGATGCGATTAATTGTGTCGTGATATTTTTAATTTCCTATTGCATTTTTTTTTTACCTATTGTAGATCGCTTTTGTTGTTATAACGACGAGGTCATTACACCTTCCACCAGTCCTTGTTTTTTAACTAGTAACAAATCATGATAGTTAATATGTACATACCTTTGGTTCCATAAAACTTCTGTTGTCATGGTTGTGGATGCCAATGCTTGATGACTCTTTTTCTTCACATCAATCTTGTATAAACCTCCAACTATGACTCATGTTGCAATAATCCTGTAATAATCCTGCATTTATTTTACAACATAATGTAACTTTAAAATTTCTACCTTCAAATATTGATTTTTTATGGTAGAAACTGAGATTAAGTTCTTCTTTATACGAGTCACATACATCACATTTTGATTTTTTTTAACACATGTTACATATACATCACCATATCCTTTAATTTGATGTGATCGATCATCCCCAATATATACATTAGCACCATTATTAATTTCATGATAATTTTCAAACTAGTCCTTATTACAAGACATATGTATGGAGGCACCATAATCAACAAACGATGCATTTCAGTCATTTGTTTCAGCAGATAAGGAAACATCTGAAATACATAATCTGATATCTTTTAAGTCATCATTCATTGTTTCTCCTCCATCAACAAAATGACCAGTATGTTTTATGTTTCTATGTTTGGATTCATGATACTTCCTTTTAAAGAAATCTCTAGAGTAGTGTCCAAAATTACCACGGTGAGAACATGGATCATTCCTTTTAACATTGGCATCAAAATTTGGTGGTGTCATACCTTTTTGTGGCTTTGCATGTGGTGGCTTAATTCCCTTATTTCTTTCCCATTGATTTCTTTTGGAAGGTGGTTTCCCTTTCGCCATCAACACTAGATCAAAACTTTGAGATGTTTGATTAAGGTTCTTTCGCCTTTCTTTCTCCTGCATAAGTATACCTACCGAATATTCAAAAGTAGGAGCCTTCTCCCTTGCTGCAAGACCTGTGATAAACATTTGGTAGTCTTTTAGCACACCATTTAAAGTTATAGTGACTAAATCAATGCTAGAAACATTTTCACCTATATTACCAAGTTTATCTTTAATATATTTGATTCTTCAAATGAAATCACTGACACTTTCATTCTCCTCTATATTAATAGAAATAAGCTTATTCTTTAAAGACAAGACTCGATTTTTGCTCTTCGACTCATACAAATCTTTGAATGTTGTCCATGTATCATTGCATGTATTGTAGTTTATGATATGAGGTATGATACTATCTTCTACAGACATTCTTTGCAACACTTTTTCCTTAGTTTCTTGTTTCTCCCAATCCTTAATTGACATAGTTGTAGCTCCTATGGTGACATCTGGCTTGACTTCATCACCACATGCTATTGTCCAGACACTATACCCTTCCATCAATGTTTGCATTTTGAATTTCCAATTCATATAATTTGCGCCACCTAACTTGGTTTCTTTATTTAAATAGGATTATGCCAAAGGGTTAACCATGTTAATCACACAACCCTCTCACAAGTCACCATGTTGACTTGCATGCTCACGCAGGACGTCGATGCCAGAAATATTTACAATGTGAATTGTGCCACATCATAATATTGCATATACAGGTCCTAATATTCACACATTATGTTCCCACGATCGTAAGCTAGCTCTATACAATTTTTCTATGGTTTTCCATCGTGGTCACCATCCATTAACTATGATACTGGTGCATACAGATTGTATCTTTCTTAAAGGAATTTATGCTGATGAACACATGAATGGGATTTGTCCCAAATTATATCGTTTCCCAGGTTTTGATTTGTAGACTATGTCTTCATATCACTAATATCAGCAATGGCATCACACTCCACAATGTGATTCTGTCGGAAACCAACTCCACATAAGTACAAAAATACAACATGTAGATCGTGGCTCAATACTTACGATCCAACAACAAATTATTTTACAGTGAACATCAATCTTACAACAAACACAAATCTAGTGGCGAATCGTCCAGTGGCATGACACAAAATTTCAACAACGATCTCCCAAAAGGTTGAGTGTGAGAAGTCTCCAGTGTGGGAAGTCTCACAGGTGAGACGTTGCTCACACTAGAGACTGCCCACACTCAACCTTCAAACATTCATCAAACCAACATACGAATACATTTATAGGAATACAATGCAGTTTAACAATTTGAAGAGATTCCTAAAAAATAGAATCTAAAAAATAATTAAAGCAAACGAGACATTAACAAAATCTAATAATGCATAACAAAACCTAATAATAATTATTTATAATTTTTTTTCATTATTTAGTTAACAACCACCAAAATAATAATAATAATAATAATAAATGGTAAAACATATTTTAATTTTAATTTTTTTATATATTTTATATAAAAACTAGCTAGTATATTTTCCCATTGAATATTGTTCAAATGACAACTCTTTCTCTTCCTTCATTTCTACTTCCAAAAACATAATATATCTATATCTACAGTGTTATTTGTAAATTTATAATCGAATTCATAGTAAACAATTATTATTTGTTTGCTTCTTCCAAATGTCATGAAGTTGTTATGAACAAAAATTTTAATGGTTTATAAATCATATATGTAGTGTCAATCATAACAATTTTGCATAGAAAAATTTATTCATATTCACCACCAACTATTTTGTTATTATCCATTTCCATTTTGTGGATTCTCGACAACTCTTATACTCACAATAAGTTTAATACTAAAGATTGCCTATCCTTGTAAAAGTGGAAATAACATTATCACATCAATGTTATATATTATAACATATATGCTATAATATATATATATATAATATTTGTATATTATAACATAAATGTTATAAATATATAGCATATGTTTCAAGGACATACCTTTTTTTAACTTCTTTCATTTCGTTTTACCATTCTTATTATTATTATTATTATTATTATTATTATAATATATAACTAAATTTTTGTTATTATACATAAGTTTAATAAGAAAAACACTTTAAAATTATTCGAATAGTATTTTATAGGAATGTATTTATTTGGGGAGTGTAAAGACTCTGTGGCTAGAGTTTCCCTAGCCGCATCCCTTCCGCAGGTGCTTGGATCTCGTGGGAGCCTCTCTTTTTGTCGGCGCATCTCTCCCTTACTTATTCTTGGGCATGGATGATCTTGCTGGTGGCTCTACCCCCATGGGTTGTTCTGGTTTTGGTGGTTCTTTTCCATTGGTGGCCTTGCCTCTTGCCTGTGATAGATTAGTTTTGGATCTAGTGCATCGTCTATTTCCACGGCCCTTGGCCTGGATGTGGTGCAAGGACCGGTCTAGCATTTGTGTTGCTCTGGTTTATGTCGTGAAGGGTGGTACTATGCTTCTCGAACTGATCTGTATCGGGCTTCATATTTCAGGTGTATTCCTCTCCCAGTGCTTTGTGTGGCCAGGTTTTGGGTCTATGGACTTGGGATCTGGAGCTTTGTGCAGTGGTTGTTGGGTTATCTGCTTCTCTTTGGTGGTTGGGTCGAAGCTTTGAGGTCCATCTTTTGGACGTGCAGTGCTGATTTGTGGATCTGCTCTTTGAGGTCCTTACTTGGGTGTGTAGTTCTGACTTTTCCTATAGATGGAGGATTTTCCCAGTCCATTTTGTTGTAACTATTCTTAGAGGCTTAGTAGCTAGCTATGGTCCCTTTCGAACTTCTTATTTTCTACTCTCTTTACTTATGATTGGAGAGTGCTTCATGCAGCTGTAAAATGTAATTTGGTTTTCTTTGGATAAATAAAATTACGCATTTTTCCGAAAAAAAATTAAAAATCTACCTTTTGTACATTAAAACAAATGTGAATAATAATACATCTCTTCATATCACAAAAGAAGAGATCAAATTACACCACAATATTAGAAGGAGAGATCAAATTACACCACAATATTAATGCTTTGTAAATACAATATCAACGTCTCCCTTTAGATTCGATATCAATACGTCTCTTCATCAATAAGGTAAAGCAACAAAATATTAACATCTCTTTATAAGCATGTCAAATTACACCATGTGGTTTGGGGAACAAACTTTCCATGTGATTATTAGTTAGTGTTATGTCAAGAATGTAGTTTTCGTTTACAACTCAAACAACATTATTTTTATTTGTTAAGTTTGTTAAAAATGTTTATTATGAAAAAATATTTTATAATTTTTATAATTTTAAAGTTGTTTTTTATGGTTTAAAATCTATTAATGTGATTAAATAAGTTTGTCTGTATAATCATATTTATTGGAAAAAATAATTCATTAATTTTTTTTTTAAATATTAGAATAAATACATTTTATGTTTAAATCTATTATATGTTTAAAACATCAAATCCCTTAAGATACAAATCTTTCATCAAATTTTATTTTAAATTTAAAAAAAGTTTTCATCTAATTTGATTTTATTAGTACATGATAAATCTGAAATTTAGATAGATTTATGTTCATTCTTAATATATGCCATGTGTCAACTCCATGTTGAGGAATTACACATCTCCATTATACTCAACAACACACCATTGAAATGTTTTAATAATAAGATTTTTTTTTAACTTTCAATTNCTTTATATATATATATATATATATATATATATATATATATATATAAGTGGACAAAGAAATATTTTGTTTATTTAAGGAGAATCTATGATGTGATAAAAAATTAGAGGATTAAAACAAATATATTATAAGGAGGTGGTTAACCCTAATCTTGAATATCAAAAATATTTCTATGTTTTGAGTAGCATTAAAAAAAGAATTAATATTGCTAAATAGGAACTAATTATCATGAGCTACATAGTGAGACCAGAGATTGGACAATTCTGAAAACACTATGGCATGAAAGAATATGTCATCTTTGTAACACCAAGAGGGTGGAAGTTGAAATACACTTTCTCTTAGAGTGCCCTACTTATACCCAAATTATATCTCATTTTTCAAAATATCTGTGCCCTGAGTATACTCAAATTAGATATCAATTTCAAAATATATGTCATAACAACGACCTTCTTAATATTTTAATTCATCAAAACTATAGTGATCTTGGAATGCTTCCCCTAATGCTTTTTGAGCATCGAAATAACATTATAAATAAATCCAAGTAATCTCTTACCTTTCTTAAGGTTTGATAAACCAATTTTAGTCTTTGTGGACGTTAAGCATCATCATCATCATTAGTACTTGTAATTCTTGGGAGGTTAGTTTTCACATTCTTCCACCTAGGTTCAATCCTTATTGATTTCATTTGGCCCTTCTAAAAAATATTTTTTAATGCCACTTGTCACATCTATACTAAGCATTGAATGAATTAAACATCTCCCTCATGCTTGGAAGTACAAAGTGCCTATATTGTATTTATGGTCCAGATTTAAATAAATTTTTTTTTATTAATAATTTTTTAAATACAAGGTGTCAAATATATATTAAGTTGTGAAGGAATTACACATGTTCATCATACCGAGAAGTACAAAGAACCTATCAACATAATACGATTTTTTTACGTTCACTTACTTTTTCTCTTTATATATAAAGTTGATATAAAATTATTTTACTTAAGGTGGATATTGAAATATTCTATTTATGGTCCAAATTGAAATAATTTGTTTGCTACTAATATTTTTTTAAATGAAAATGACATGAGTCAACTCTATAGTAAGCATTGAAGGAATTACGCATCTCCCTTATACTAGGAAGTGGATGACACATACACAATAATAAATTTTTACTTTCAATTAATTTATCTCTTTATATAAAGTCGATATAACACTATTTTTGTAAAGTTGATATAACACTATTTTACTTAAGGTGGATATTTAAACATTTTATTTATGACCCATATTGAAATAATGTTTTTGTTATTAATATTTTTTAAATTTTACTTGTCAACTCTATATTTAAAAGTATTGAAACACATATCCTGGGAATAAGAATTTTTTTACTTTCAATTACTTTATTTCTCCATATAAAATTATTTTACTTAAGGTGGATATTGAAATATTTTATTCATGGCTAATATTAAAATATTTTTTTTCTTATTAATATTTTTTTCCATTTTGAACACCGAAAGCATTACATATCTCCCTTTTATTGAGTTATAGAAAATACCTTTCGACACAATAAACAACCACATAGTCTTTACTCAATCAATGCTTTGTTAATATTACATAAAGCACAACCAAGGAAATGTCAATGCAATAATATTCTCTACTTAATACTTTGGTAGGACTACATAAATCACAACCAACAAAATGTCAATGCAATAATGAAAATAATATGCCAATGCATAATCATTCTTCAATAATCTAACTTCTAACTTTGTACTTATTTTTATTATAATCACCGGAGGAACCAAATGTAACATCCAACTCTTGCAAGCACATGCTATTGACTTATTCTTTGAGGACGCTTGCATGCAAGTGATCCGATTTTAGTATATGGTTGTTTGTTCACTTATGGATTCTTATGATGATGTTGATGGATTATGATGTTATGTTATTTGATATCTATGTATTGACAGATGCTATTGACAAGTTTCCCCTGAGTGTGCAGAACACTTGATAGATTGAGGATGTCGTTGGCATCAATGGACCTCCTTGGACTCCACATCGAGTCATAGAGTGGATTGTATTCGTTTTAATATTTTATTTATGCATATGTGACATATGAATGGATATATTATGATGTTGTTTATGGATCATTGCCAACATTTTGTTAACGGATGTAGGCTGACAATTTCTTTCTAGTAAGACTCAAATAAGGAGTAAAGGGACCATGAACAACAAACAGATATTGAGGGAGAGGTGTGGCAGAATCCCTATCACAACCTACTAACACTCCTGTCGTGGCTCGAATTGTAGGTTAACGATTACCTAGTTCAAGAGATCCACAATTTCATGAGGGCAGACTGAGACAATCGCTCACAAAAATTCTAAAGGGTAGGTAATAAGGCAGAGTCCTTCTTCCTTAGAATCCCTTAGTCTCTAGCAAGGTCGCCTGAATGGAGTATTGACTCCAAGGGTTGGACAACTACCAAAACCAATCAAAGGCGAGTGGAACCCTTGGAGCATGTAGTGCGTCTTGAAGGGCACGTCACAAAATTATTATTTTTTTAATCAAAGGCAAGTGGCACCCTTGGATCAAAGAGTGCATCTTGAAGGGCATGTCGCGGTATTTAAAAAGGTGAGTCAATGAATATAGGTGAACTAGAAAACTTTGAACGAATGTTAAACCCTGTTAAATCTTGAGCACCTGTTGAATTAATTATTTGATTAATTAATTAACTAAAGAATGAATTTATTAATCATAATTCCTAAGGGTCTAATATCGTGCAAATAAAAATGTAACTAAGCCTAAGTCTAAGATTAGGAGAAGAATAAAAAACAAAACTAATTTTATAAATTAAATAATGAGGGGTGAAGTAAATCAATTTAAGAAATCAATAAAAAAATTAATAATAAAACAAATCTAAAGAGTCATTATTACAAATGTGTGCATAAAATACCAAATTAGAAATTTAAAATAAGAAATGGCTAAAGAATACAAGAATGTGTAAGCATAGAAAGGTATCTAGAGTCTAGTCTAACTAGAGAGCATTCTTATTTTAACTCAACTCTGTTTTAGAAAGGCATAAGTCATAAATGGGAAATAAGGGGAATAAATGGACAACTAGGAGTGATTTTAGGAGTGCTTTTAGGATGGGTGAGGGAAATTGAATTTTAATTAAATTAAATTGTGGATTTACTTGTGCAACTAAGGGAATGACTGACAAGTGTATGGGGGGAATAATTCCTAATTCAATTTAAAAAAATGAATTAAATGTGAAAATGGAAAATTGTCACTAAGGAAATTCTATAAAACAAATGGATGAAAGGAGGAATGGAGGACATTGGTTATGAGTAAGGTTATGTTGTAGAAATTATGACTGGTTTTACTTGTGAGAGTTGGGATACCCAGCTCGAGAGAGAGAGAGAGTGGTGGATCTACCTTGTGAGGCGAGCCGAGAGCTAGAGGATTTCTGGTTGTGGTTATGTGCGGACCATTTGCGGCTCGAGGGGCTAAGGGGGAAGAAGATTACTCCTAGCGTTGGTTGGGAGGTACCAATGAGGTCTCAACGATTAAAAAGTGGGAGAAGGAAGGAGGGACGCCGGTTGTGAGAATCGTCTTGAAGTACGTCATCGCCGTTTGTTGTTATGATATTTATTATCTAAGCTTGAATGTAATAAATTTGGGTTATATATAGATGTATTTTATTGTTGAGGCTATATTCATTGATGTTAAGTTTTGCGAGTTAATGGATGGCTATGGAATTTATCTTGAAATTTTTATCTGATGTTTTATCTATAATATCTATTTGTTTTCCTTCCTTTATTTGGTCTTTGCTTTTTCTCCCAGCATGCAATATTCTTTGCGCTTTTATGATTAAGTTCCCCTCATTTTTCTATGAATTTTGGAGGAGTCAAAGGCTTTGTTAGTTCCCCCATTTGCTAAAAAATTTCATACTTCAGAGCTCAATGATTTCTCTCCCTTTTCCTTGTAGTTTGGTTGCACTCAACAAAAAATTGAACCCATAGATTCTATGTGATTTGGTTGCACTCAGCAAAGCAAATTTAACCCATAGGTTCTCTACAATTTGCTTGCACTCAACTAAAATTTAAACCCATAGATTCTCTGCGATTTGGTTGCACTCAACGAATTTATCCATTAGATTTTCCTCTTTTTCTCTGCATTTAGGTGGGAAATTATCTTTGTCCCTTCTTCTCTCGATGAAATTATCTTGTTTCTTTGCATTTTGGGTTGGAAAAATGTCTTGTGTGTCTAGGAGTAAACATCCCCTTGTTCTTTGGCATACTCTGCATTTTTTGCAATTACAAGCACCCTATGCATGTTGGGAAAACCTCCCTTCTCGCTCAATGATTCTCTCCTTTTTCTTCTGCCAAGTTTCATGACTTAAGGAGGCCTGTGTGTATGGGAGGGGATGCTCTGCATTCACCTTTAAAGACTCAGAAAAATTTCCTTTAAAGTCCCTCCACTTTTTCCCCTTAAAGACTCAACAATTCCCTTATTTATTTCTCTGCGATTTTACTTGGTTTTCCTCTGCAATTTGCCACTTATCACTCATCTTAATTTACTTGGTTCTTCTCTGCAAATTTGCATGGTGATTCTTTGTGATTTTACTTGGTTTTCATCTACGATTTTCCACATATTACTTAGCGTATTTTACATGGTGCTTCTCTGTGATTTTACTTGGTTCTTCTCTGTGTTTTATCCAGGAAATTGCCCAACGCTTTCACTCAAAGGAACACCTGCATTTTCCCTCTTTTATTTGGGATTGGGCTCACGAGTTTCCCAGCTTGCACCTGCTTTTCTTTGAGTTTTGAAAATCTTCCCTTTAAAACAAAATAATGCACCCTGCAGTGAACCCCTACGCCTGGTTTAAGAAGATTCAACCCTTCCTAGGGTTCCGAGTGGGGTTGTTGTTTACAGCTGTATTTGGACAGTTTATTACTAAAATTATTTGCGTTGGACAATTTCCTAACATAGCTACTTGCATTACTAGTTTTAAGAATATACTTTTTAGTTTGATCTCTAGATTTATGGTTAATCATCTTCGAAGTGCACCACCATATTAAAGTCAATTTTTAAGAGTTTATAAATTGTGTTTTTTGATGTTCTAAAATGAATAAAAGAAAATTTAGAATTTATAAGAATAATTTTAAACTATATTTTGAAAATCATATTTAAAATTAAAATGAAAAATCTTATAGTTTGGTGTTTTAAAAGTGGAAGATTTGGATCTTTGACCTCAAGGACATATGTAATATAACATTTCATTTTTTCTATGAGTTGAGATATTTTCCTCAAACATTGTTGCCATGATAATGTTATGATATATGAATTTATTAACAAATAAAATTTACTAGAGACCACTAGAAGAGTCATGATATCGTAAAACCCATAACCCTAATGAATAGGAAATGGTGTTAAACCTTAGTAGAAAAGAGGGAAGGAGTTCAACTCCTTTTGTACTAACTTGACGTTTCTTAATAGAGAAATAACCAAAAGAGAAAATATATAAAACATTAATCGAGAAAGAGAAATATATAAGTTATATAGTATACCATAGTATCTAATAGCGACACTATGAACTTCACTAAGTCTATATTTATATTCTCTTGCATGATGAAGAACTATTGGTTATGAAAGGTTTACTTTTGCGCCATGCATAAATAAGGTTGACTCATTATTTAATTAGTAATTTGATTAGTCGTGCGCCCTATAAGGAATGTTGATTTATGTCTAATTTAGTAATCAGATCACGCACGCGCCTTGAAGATAATGTGGATGTATTGTTTAATTTAGTAATTGGTAAATCGTGCGTATTGAAATTAAATAGGTTTTATTTCTCCACTAAACTATGTTGATGTATGATTTCCTAAGCGAGTAGATTAATTGCACGCATTGAATGATGCTTGATTATGTTTAATTCGGAATTTAGATAACGCGTGCACCTTGAGATAATGTTGAATATTGTTGAAAAAATCTCTCACCTTGAAGTAAAGTAGATGTTTGGTTTTGCGCCTTGAAAATAAAATAAAGTAGACTGCATTGTGCCTTATCTTATGTCGTTGTATGATTGAATTAGTAGTTAAATTCTCTTGTGCCATTGAATTTATGTGATGTGTGATTAATTATTAGAACATTGTTGCGTCAATGATTATCATTGATTTTGTTGATCTATCTAGTTGGTTTTTGGACTTGATTGCGTTAGTGGGATGTAGACACCTCCTTGTTCCTAAAAAACAATCGCTATCCCTAGAACCTTAAATGGTCAAAATCAATAGGATGAATCCCGGGCTTGAGCATTTCTTATGTGTCTTGGAGTGATCCGGATCTAGGAGCAGAACGAACTGATTAACAGAATGAATACAATAAACATAGAGATATGGATAATAACACAAATATCCAGTGAACAATATCTTCTATTAAGTAATGAAATAGGTTGAAACTTTAAAACTGCAGAATTGAAACTTGCTCGAATGGTGGTAGCTATCTTTGAGAAGAGATGTGGCTACTACGTGCATCCGTCTGAGTAGAATGGATTACAATGAGGCTCCATAGGCCTTTTTGATACTACTCATGAATTCCCAAACCCTAGACATCCAAAAACCTAACCCTACAAGGTGAAACTCCAAAAGTCATGTGGGCCCTATAGGTAAGTTGGTGTAATTTGGTACCGCAAATTACTAGGGCCATAACTTTGTCATACGACCTATGTTTTAGGCGCATAATATCCCATTGGAAAGGTCTTTCATAGAACTACACATTCTCTCATAAAACTCAGACTCCGTCTACATTTTGATTGTGGCGAGCCAAGAAAACAACGTTTAGGGCCCCAAAATGGCCCCAGAGGTACAACAAGATGTGATGACATGAAAACATACAAAATAAGCTAGTTGGATTAGGTGAGAGGCCACCCATATCCACCTGGAGGATGTGTGGGGCTTCTTTCAACCCCATAAGTGTAGAACCCACAATTACAAAGAAGTATAGAAGAATGTGTTGAACACAAATGGACACAAGGAGCCAGTTGGAATAGTTGGGTGGCCACCAATATCCACCTAGATCAATTCTCCCCCCTTAGGAAGAAATGGTCTCCATTTTGTTGAGTTCCCCTATCAGGGGAGGAAAATTCTGTTGGATTTCGCCCCGGGTGAGCCACTTGCCTTGGTGTAGGATTTTCCCTTCCTTAGAAACCCAATAAAGTTGTAATCCTGGGATTGAGCGTTGCTTATGTGTCCTGGAGGTCCTAACCATGCAGGATAGGTTGGGTGGGTGGTTTCCTTTTGATAAATGTTGATTTTGTAGTGGCCATATTATTTAACATCAATTAATTCTACAAACAAAACAATAAAATTCAATAATTCCTTTTAATTGAGCACATACGCATTTTAAATTTATCATAACGAATAATAAAATTTTATAACAGAATAAAACAAATACATAATTTTAAAATACCTCGGTCTAATGCTAATTCCTCCATCGATCTGGTTGTTCGTTGCTAAACAGGATCCAACACTGCCCAAACCTTGTTCCACCCTTCCAACTAGGACAACTTCCTAGCTCCAAGATATCATATGGATATCCTGGCTCTTGTGCCCAAAACCTCCAGCAAACCGGTGCCCCCTATACTGATCCAATCTGTCTACAAAACTCAAACTCTCCTCTCTCTGTGAAAATCCAAGAGAACCCTCCAAAATGAAATTCCCTGTAGAATGATCCTCTTCCCAAAAGAATTCTTTCCACCGTAAGGCTCTCCCCGTCATATTTCCCCTTCACCGACTTCCCCCTCCTTCATTACTTTCCTTATCCATTTATTAATTATCTTATCCTTTCGTAGTTAATGCCCCTTATCCCATTATTCATTATTTTATCCTTTCGTATTTATTATCTTATCTTATATTTAATGTCCTATCCCTTCTCGAATACATAAGCTTTAATTTAACAATATAATTTATTAAGCCCCTTTAATTCTTTACTTAATTAATTAATGAGTCAATTAATAATTAATTAATCCTTGACAATCATGAACAAGTAATTAATAATAATTAATTAGGTAATGTTATTTAAGAAATAATTATTGTTTAGCTAACTTTTAGGACAGT
>ML776791.1:1719012-1747717 GCA_009831015.1 Picea engelmannii
ATCTTGAACAGTTAGATGTAAAAACAACTTTTCTCCATGGGGATTTGGAGGAAGAGATTTATATGCAGCAGCCACAGGGGTATGAGGTCAAAGGGAAGGAGAATTTGGTATGGAGGTTGAAGAAGAGCTTGTATGGCCTAAAGAAAGCTCCAAGACAGTGGTATTTGAAGTTTCACAGGTTTATGACAGAACAAGGTTATAGTAGATGTCATTCTGATTACTGTGTTTATTTTAAATGGCTAGAAAATGGAAGCTATATTATCTTGCTATTATATGTAGATGACATGCTTGTTGCAGGATCTAATATGCAGGATATAAATGTGCTCAAGAAGAAATTAGCCAATTCATTTGCGATGAAGGATTTAGGTGCTGCAAAGAAAATCCTTGGTATGAGAATAACAAGAGACAGGAAAAATCGCAAACTAACATTGTCTCAGGGTGAGTACACAAAGGTGTTGGAGAGGTTTAGAATGAAGAATGCAAAACCATTTAGTACACCTTTGGCCATCCATTTCAAATTAAATAAGGAAATGTGTCCCAAGACACATGAGGAGATAGAATACATGTCTAGGGTCCCATATTCATCAGCAGTTGGTAGCTTGATGTATGCAATGGTTTGCACTAGACCAGATATTGCACATGCAGTGGGAGTTGTGAGCAGGTATATGAACAATCCAGGTAAAGAACATTGGGAAGCAGTAAAGTGGATTCTCAGGTATTTGAGAGGTACTACTACACATGCATTATGTTTTAGAGGTTCAGCCACTTTTCTACAGGGATATGTTGATTCATATATGGCAGGTGATAAAGATAGCAGGAGGAGCACCAGAGGGTATGTTTTTACTATAGGTGGAACAACAATAAGCTGGATTTCAAAACTGCAAAAGGTTGTTGCACTTTCAACAATAGAGGTAGACTATGTTGCTGCTACAGAGGATAGTAAAGAGATGATTTGGTTACAAAGGTTTATGGAGGAAATGGGAAAGAAGCAGGAGAACAACAGGTTGTACTGTGATAGTCAGAGTGCCATTCACCTTGCAAAGAACTCAACCTTCCATTCAAAGACTAAGAATATATAGTTGAGGTACCACTTCATATGATCCGCCTTGGAAGATGGACAATTGAAGATGGAAAAGATACACACTAGCCAGAATCCTGCAGACATGTTAACAAAGGGAGTAACCAGGGAGAAACTGAGTTCTTGCTCAGTTTCAGTTGATCTTCAAGAATGAAGATGAAGATGAGAAATTTGCCAGGTCCAAGAAGGTTCAGAGTCCAACATATACAACAGCGGTGGAGTTGTCGAGATCAGTATCCAAGTGGGAGATTGTTGGTTGTAGAGCATGATTATCTTCCTGATTCAGAGGTCCTTGCTTTCAGCTGTGTTTATACCCCATGAAGTATTTACACCCCAGAAGTATGTACACTCTTCCACGCGGGGGAGTGCAGAGGGGGGGTACCCCCTCTACGGGGTCCGGGGGGTCCATCCCCCCGGCTGGGGGGTCTGGGGGCAAGCGGGCCCCTAGCGGGGGTTCGGGGGTGAAGCCCCCAAAACAAAAATTGCCTTATAAAATTATATTGTAATTTCATTGCAAATCTGGACCGTTCATTAAAAGGTCACAGCTCTAACAATATAGATTATGTTAGGTTTTTTTTTCCCTAGAAGACAACCCTCTTTTCCGAGGGAAATGTATTGCGGCTATGGATAGAGGTGAATATTGTATTCTGTGAGAGGAGACTGTGAGAAAAAGAAGAGGAAGTTACAACAGGTTTTGCTGTAGGTTGTATCCCTTCATTTGCTGGATAATAATAAAGGAAGGACCTGGCAATTTCTCTGGTGGACGTAGCCCACACTGGGTGAATCACGTAAATCCGTGTCTCTCTTGTATTGTGTGTCTTCTATGTTTTGTTTCTGCATTTGTTTTATTTTGTTTCTCCGCGGTCCTCTTTTTCTAACATCTTTACTGCGTAGTAACTTCCTAAGTACTAGGAGGTTGACTGTCCATATACAGTTTCAGTCGACTCCCATTGACCATTCCTCTGATTTTTGTACCTCTGATATCTTTCAACTGCACAACTCCCCCATTTTTGACAGTCTTCACTTCATATGGTCCTGACCAACGCATTCTGAATTTTCCTAGGTGCTGAAGAAATTTACTGTCATACACCAAGACCAGGTCTCCCTCCTTGAAACTCTTCCTTTTAATATGTCTGTAATGCCAAGCTTTGTCCCTTTCTTTCTGTACTTTTTGGTGAAATCCTGCTAGAATCCTGTCTTCTTCCATCACCATCAGTTGACTTATCCTTTCTTGTAATGCACTTCATTTTATCATGTTAGTGATTGTTGCTATGTGTAGACTAGGTACCCAAAATTGTAATGGAACCACCACTTCTTGTCCATACACCAACTTGAGTAGTGTGTTCCCTGTCAACTTTTTGCATGTAGTCTTGTATGACCATAATACTGCTGGTATCTTGTAACACCCCAGGTTTCGAACCCCCAGTTTAAATGATGTGTTGTTAAAATGATGAGAGGCCAGAGTGCCCAAACAATTATTAAAGGGACAATATGCCCAAGAAATGTAATGTTTTGATCATTATCAATAATAAATACATCGTTGGCTACTAGACGAACAAGGAATAGAGTTATAGGGGGCTATGGTTCCACGAGAGAGGGGGCTTGAGTGGCTAAGTGTTTATTCCTATTTTAATTACACTTTTTTTTCTAAGGGAGGGGATCGGTTACATGATATTCTTGGGGAAGGCCAAGAGGTTCTTTTTTCCCCCAGGAGTTACTTAAACCCACCTTTGGTCTAATGGGGGGGTTCGAATAATGGCTTGTTTGTTGATTTCCTGTACGTCCATTCATTTTCCCTCACGCACTTTCATGCACCCATTTACCCATGCATTGATCCATCCCCATCCACATCTCCTCTTGGGAAATTGAACTAAACTGTTGAAGAATTAGCCACAATATAGTTGGCTCTAATGGTCACTGGTGTGATCCAATTGTGACTTGAGGCTTGCATGTCTGAGATGCGTTGGCTTGTGACCAACGTTTCCCACAGCTACGAGTACTGAGAGTTACAACATTGAGATTCTAGACCTGTTGCGCTAGAGGCCCGAACAAGGAAAAGACCTACCTGCGGGACTGCATGGCATAGAAGGGTGGTGGTCCGTTCTCTCGGGTGGTGCAAGTTGGGTACAAGAGATTTGGGAACTTTGATTGTTGTGAGTGCTGGGAAGCCTGTGAGATATTGGGTGCTAACTGGTTTGGGAAGAAAAGTAACACTCTGGAACCATCCTTGTGGATTCATAGCCCTGGCTTGGGAATGACGTTGTTGTTGAGATTTGGAACAATAATGTCTACGATTGGGTGGAACGTTCTTGGTTTGCAGCCAGTTGGTGTCATCTTTCATAAAGATAAGTGCTCTCTATTGTGATATTATTATCTGTGTATGAATGTATTTCAATGTATATTTAATTATTGTTTAATTGAATCTTTTAGACTATGCATGCTTGCTGACTATTGTTGTGCATGTCATTAAAGTATTTTCTTTTAAGAATCCTTAAATTTTAAAAAGGTATCGGTAAGAGAAAGAAGCCCAAGGGTGGGATTGCAGGTAGCATATCCCGGCTTGTGAGTGGTTGGGGATGTTATAGTTTGGTATCAAAGCTTCTGATTGAAACACCAGGATGGTATGGGCCAGGTCTATTGGTCAAAGTCTCTTGGTCGAGATCGAACTCTGACTATGAAGTTGAAAAGATAAGGAGGAATTGCGTTTCAGAATCTATGCAGGAGTTAGATCATAAGAGACCCATTGTAAGGGGTTCGAAGGATCATCACCATCCCCTTCGAATTCGGGAGTGATCGCCACTGTAGGATCAGGAGAGATCCAAGATCGTTGGATTGGAGGACAGGTGAACATGGGTCATCCGATGAAAAGGAAGCAAGGGTTAAGGTCACAATCGTCAGACCCATTGGAGAGTGAGATCAATGGCCAACATGCATTGCGAGGAACCAAGTTGCATGGGAGTTAATTTCCCAAGGCGGTCCCGCAATCCAAACCATGGTTTCACCGAGGGGTTACGTGTTAGCGTCAAGAGCATTGTGGGGTGAAAAGCGGGTTACTCCAAACTGTCGATGTGTGCCCCCACAAATTGAAAGGAATTAAGTGATGTGGCATGTTAGTGCTCATCCATATAGCCGAAGTAGCCTAGCGAGTGTCGATTTGTAGGAGGACAAACGTCAACCGATCGTGTGCTCCAGATAAAACACTCCAGGAAAAAGTGAGCGAGGAGGAGGTTTGAAGTTTGAGACTTCTGAAACCCGAAGACTCGAAAGGATCTCAGCCATTGATCTATCTTAAGCCACGTGTCACCAGATCTAGGGATTTGGATAAAAGATTGTGGGGCCAAATAAGTTTTGAAGTTTGATATTTCCGAAATCCGAAGTCTCGAAATAATTGTAGTCGTCGATTTGTGGGAGAGACGCGTTGGTAGATCGTGAGCTTCAGATAAAAACATTTAAAAAATAAAAGGTTGAGGTTTGATATTTTCAATGTCCAGAGTTCTGAAGTAAAACATAGCTGTCATATTAAGGAGGACACGTGGTGGAGATCCATGGACTCTGTGTGAAGACCCAAAGTGAATATTAGTCGTCTGATCCACGAGGACACATGGCGACAGATTGGCCAGTTCGGGAACTTGGAGTTCGAGAGAATTGGAAGTGTGCTAGTATGAAAACTCCCGAAGTCCCGAAGCCTGAAGAGCCGAAGTGATGGGGCACGATGACATCACCTAGAGGTGATGTGGACCCTGAAATTTCTGAAGTGATGTGGCTTGCATACGTCACTGGGGATGATGTGGACACATGGGATGTGTGCCACATGTCAGTCAATTTTGAGCATTTGGAGTGTGGAAAGGTCAATTAGAACGTGACACATGACAACCATCTGATTGGGCAACTTGTCCACCTCTAGTAGTATGCCACGTGGAGACAAACCGTGCAGTCCGGAGACTGGGCACTCCAGAGGGGAAAGATGTGACAAGTTGCATTGGGTCAAAAACTCCCAAAGGCCCAAAGGCCAGAGTACATATCGACTGTTGATTCCATAAGACACACGTTGAAGGATCGTCAACTTAGGGTGAAAGAACTTCGGGAGCAAGTGCAGGAGGAAATTTGAAACATCTGAAGCCTGAAGAGTCGAAGTGATTCACATCCATCAATTTGTGGGAGGACACACATCAGTAGATCATGAAATTCAAGTAAAACCTTTCTGGGAGGAGGCTAGCAAGGAAAGTTGAGACTCTTGAAGTGCAGAGTATCGAAGAAGATCTCGATCGTTGATCACGAACGACGACAAAGACTGTTGATTCGGTCCTGGCTGAAAGTTTCGAAGTCCCGAAGCTCTGGACAAGCACTTTTTATGCTAAGCGTAGGGTCATGGTCATGGTCATATGCAGATTGATAGATGAGGGAAGGAGGGATGAGGGATGAATTGGTTGTCCTCAACACAGAAAAGTGCCAAGGAATGATTTAGCTGCAGTTTCTAGTCATGGTCACTTGGGAAGGTGGTTTGAAGGAAGCGCCTACGCAGAATGAAATTATGTGTCAGCCAGGGATAACATGACACTGTTATTTTTGGAGAATGGGGATATGGTCTCCATGAACAAAAAAATAAAGAGACCTGTAGCATGGTTGTTTAGGCTCTGGAGATATTTTTAGTTGCATAACTATTCATCAAACCTGGAAGTCAAGATTTCCACCTACCATTTACACAGGAAGGATGTGATGTGGTGGGACCAACTGAAGAAAGTGGAACATGTTAATGAGAGTAGAATCACTTGGAAGCAGTTCAAGAAGTACTTCCAAAAGGAGTACCTCTCAAATCATTTCTATGACAAGAAAATGCAAGAGTTCTTTGAACTCGGGTTGGGAAGCCTGACTATGGTAGAGTACAAGAAGACATTCTTGGGATTGTTAAGTCAAGTTCATTGGTGATGAGAAAGTGAAAGTACAAATATTTCTAAGTGGATTTCCAACCTTTTATAAGGAAAAGATCAAGTATGATGAACCTAGGCCCTTGACCGAGGCCATCAAGAAAGCTAAATACATATATGAGAAAGGCTAGGGAAGAGAATCTTTGCAGAAATATTGGAAGGATAAGAATAATGAGTAGTTTGATCAGAGGAGGAAAGGATTCAAACCCTCCTTCCATAGGGATGAGCCTAATATAAATCATCAAGATCAATATGCTAAGGGGGATTTCAAGAAAGAAGATTCCTTAGGAAAAAGGGGAAGACCACCAATCCATTGTTGGGGATGCAAAGAAGATCACCTATACAAGGATTTCCCACACAGAAACGATAGAGTGAAGACTGTGCACAATGTCCAAGAGGCTAAAATAGTCGAAGATATGGGAAGAATCTATGCAGCTTTAAATGACCGACAAGCAGAGTACCAGTCCAATATGATCAAGGTGGAAGGTAAGATCATAAATCAGCCTATTGCTATTTTGATTGATTCGGGAGCAATTCATTGCTACATTGATTCTAAGATAGTGGATATATTACATTTGGAGAAAAGTAATAATGGAAAAGCAAGTTTGGTTCAGTTAACCACTGGAAGAAAAAGGAGAATCCATGATATAGTCAGAATTTGTCCCATAAGTCTTAATGGCGTGACTACTAGTACTGTTCTAAATATCATACCATTGGGGTCTTATGATGTCCTGATTGGAATGGATTGGTTGGACAAGCATCATGTTGTCCTATATTCTCATAACAAGACATTTACATGTCTTAATGGAAATGGAAAATAGAGCATTGTGAAAGGAGTTCCAAGACCCATCTCTATAAGGGAGATTTCGGCCTTACAGCTGAAAAGATGTTTTAGAAAAGGATGTCAACTGTATGCAGCTCATGTGGAAGAGCCAGATAATGCAAAGGGGCCAAGCCTTGAAGATTTATTGGTACTACAGGAATTTGAATATGTATTCCAAGAAATACCAGGATTTCCACCAAGAAGAGAGATAGATTTCAGAATTGATTTAGTACTAGGAGTTTCCTCGGTGTCAAAAACACCTTACAGAATGAGAACACCATAGTTAAAAGAATTACAAATGCAGTTGGGGTAATTGTTGAAGAAAGGGTACACACGTACAAGTGTTTCACCTTGGGGAGCACCAATACTTTTTTTCAAAAAGAAGGATGGAACATTGAGGTTGTGTATTGACTTCTGATAACTGAAGAAGTACACTATAAAGAACAAGTATCCTTTACCTCGAATTGATGACCTCTTTGACCAGCTAAGAGGAGAAAAGATATTTTCAAAGATTGACCTGAGGGTAGGATACCATTAGGTAAGAATCAAGGAAGAAGACATTCATAAGAAAACCTTTAGGACCAGGTATGGGATTATGAATTTGCAGTGGTTCCATTTGGACTGACGAATGCACCAACTGTCTTCATGTGCTTAATGAATGACATATTCAAAAGTTATTTGGACAAGTTTGTCATAATATTTCTAGATGACATACTTATCTATTCTAAGTTCAAAGAGGAGCATGAACATCACTTAAGACTGGTATTGCAAGTACTCAAAGAACATCAGTTGTATGCCAAGTTGAGTAAGTGTTATTTTTATCAAAAGCATATCCATTACTTGGGACATATTATTTCAGAGCAGGGCATAGTAGTAGATCTAGAGAAGATCGAAGCCATTAGAGGATGGCCAACACCCAGAAATATGTCAGACGTCGAATATTTTATGGGATTAGCAAGATACTACAGGAGGTTCATAGTAGGGTTCTCTAAGATTGCTCATCCCATCACTTCTTTGCAAAAGAAGGGAACTAAATTTGAATGGACACTCAAGTGTGAAAATAATTTTAATCCATTGAAGGAATTACCTACTAGTGTGCCTGTGTTAAATATTGTTGACCCAAATGAAATTTTTGTGGTATGTACAGACACTTGTAAGGAAGGACTTGTGGGAGTCCTCACACAAAATGGACATGTCATTGGATATGAGTCCATAAAGCTTAAGGAACATGAGAGGAACTATGCCACGCATGACTTGGAACTTCTTTCCATTGTTCATGCCTTGAGGATGTGGAGGCATTATATCATGGGGAAGAAATTCAAATTAAGAATAGACCACATTGGCCTAAAGTATATTTTTGAACAACCGACCTTGAATGCCAGGCAAACAAGATGGCTGGAATTTTTAAGTGAATATGACTTCGATATCAAGCATATCAAGGGAAAGGAGAATACATTTGTCGATGCACTTAGTAGGAGAGTGCATCACATGCATGCTACTACTATCAGTATGCATTAGTCAGACTTGAAGAGAAGAATTTTAGATGGTCTTGTTACATATCAACATTTCCTACAGGTAAAGGAAAACTTACAGCAATGAGATGTACAACAAAAAATAAAGGAGTATGAGATAAAGGAAGATGGATTACTCATGCATAAGAATAGAATCTATGTTCCTAGTTCCGGAGAACTGAGGAATTTGGTATTGAAGGAAATGCATGTTGTTCCTTATGTTGGACATCTCGGTTACCATAAAACAATTACAACAGCAAGAAGCCAATTCTTTTGGCCGAGAATGAAGAAAGGATGTTTCTGATGACATCACTTGATGTATGGAATGTCAGAAGGTGAAGGCTGATCATAGGCACCCACCAAGTTTGTTGTAGCCATTGTGAATCCCAGAGAAGAAATGAGAAGTGATCGCCATGGATTTCATCACAGGATTACCTAGAACAAATAAGAAACATGATTCCATCATCGTGTTGGTAAAAAAATTAACAAAGGCTGCTCATTTTGTGCCTATGAATACAACACATACAATGGCTAATATTGCAGAAATTTTCATGAAGGAAATTGCTAGGTTGTATGGGATACCTAGGAAAATCATCTCAGATAGAGATACGAATTTTACCTCCAATTTCTAGAGGAGATTGTTTACATTATTTGGCACAAATCTAAACTTTAGCACCACATATCATCCCCAGACAGATGGGAAAACAAAGAGAGTCAATCAAATAATTGAAGACATGTTGAGAATGTATGCGATGGATAAGCCATCTAAGTGGGAAGATTACTTACACTTGGTTGAGTTTGCATATAATAATGGGTATCAAGATTCATTGAGAATGAGCCCATTTGAAGCCTTGTATGGTAGGAAATGAAATACTACAGTAAGTCAGGACAACCCAACAGATAGAGTGGTACTTGGGCCGGAGTTGCTCAAGGACATGGAAGACCAGGTGGTCAAGATCAAGCAGAATTTAAAGGCAGCTCAGGATAGACAGAAAGTCTATGCAGACAACAATAGGACAAATACATAATTTAAAGTAGGGGAGCATGTACTTTTGAAAGTGAATCCCAAGAAAATCTCTTTGAAATTGGGTAGTTGTACAAATATGGCAACCAGATTCTGTCGTCTATTTGAAATATTGAATAGAATAGGGCCAGTTGCATACATGCTTGCATTGTTTGCTTCCATGAATGTGCATAATGTATTTCATGTATCTTTACTAAATAAATATGTACATGATCCTAACCATGTTATTGATTGGCATCTAATTCAGGTGGAGACCGAAGGAGACTTTCAGGTTCAGCCAGTGCGGGTATTGGATAGAAAAGTCAAAATGATCCGAAATCGAGTTATAGAGATGGTAAAAGTTCAGTGGACCTGCTACAGTTCTGAAGATTATACCTGGGAGCATGAAGATTCCAGGTGGGTAGAGTACCCGCAGCTTTTTTAATATATTTGAGATTTTGATCTTTATTTTGTATATGCATTGAGGACAGTGCCAAAATAAGGGGGAGGGGATGTAACACCCCAGGTTTCAAACCCCATTTTAAATAATGTATTGTTACAATGTTGAGAGGCCAGAGTGCCCAAACAATTATTAAAGGGCCAGTATGCCCAAGAAATGTAATTTTTTGATCATTAATAATAATAAATACATCGATGGTTTCTAGAAGGACAAGGACTAGAGTTATAGGGGGCTATGATTTCACAAGAGAGGGGGCTTGAGGGGCTAGGTGTTTATTCCTATTTTAATTACCCTTTTTTTCTAAGGGAGGGGATAGGTTACATGATCTTCTTAGGGAAGGCTAGGAGGTTCTTGTTCCCCCCCGAAGTTACTTAAACCCACCTCTGGTCTGATGGGGGGGTTTGACTGATGGTTTGTTTTTTGATTTCCTGTACGTCCATTAATTTTCCCTCACAAACTTTCATGCACCCATTTACCCATCCATTGATCCATCCTCATCTGCATCTCTTCTTGGGAAAGGGGACCAAATTGCCCAAGAATTATCCACGATATAGTTGGTTGTAATGGTCGCTAGTGTGATCGAGTAGTGATTTGAGGCCTGCATGTCTGAGATGCATTGGCATGTGACTAGCGTTTCCCACAAATACAAGTCTTGAGAGTTCCGTCACTGAGATTTTGGACCAGTTGCATTGGAGGCCCGAATAAGGAGAAGGATTGTCTAAGGGACAACGTGGCAGAGAAGGGTGGAGGTCCATTCTCTCGAGTGGCGCAAGATGGGTACAAGAGAGATGAAAACTTGGATTTTTGTGAGTGTTGGGAAGCCTGTGAGAGCTTGGGTGATGACTAGTTTGGGAATCCAAGTAACACTCTCGAACTGTTCTTGTGGATTCATAGCCCTGACTCAGGGGTGACATTGTTGTTGAGATTTGGAATAGTAGTGTCTACGGTTGAGTGGAATGTCCTTGGTCTACAACGAGTTGGTATCATATTTCATAAAGATAAGTGCTCTCTGTTGTGATATTATTATTTGTGTATGAATGTATTTCCGCTATATATTTAATTACTGTTTAATTGAATATTTTAGACTATGCATGCTTGCTGACTATTGTTGTGCATGTCGTTAAAGTCTTTTCTTTTATGCATCCTTAAATTTTAAAAAGGTATCAGTAAGAGAAAGAAGTCCAAGGGTGGGCTTTCAGGTCACATACCCCGACCTGTGGGTGGCTAGGGATATTACATATCTTCAAGTCCCAATTGTCCCTGTTGACATTGCAGATTTTTGTCAGTGCATTCTCTAGGATCTTATTAAAGGCTTCCACTATTCCATTTGCTTGATGGTGATAAGGTGTACTCTTTTGATGATAGAATTAAAACTCCTCAATCATAGTTTTGATAGTACTACTGATGAAGTGAGTGCCTTGGTCACTCATCAAAATCCTTAGGCACCCAAATCTAGTGATCACTTGCTCAAACAAAAAGTGTGATGTTGTCTCTGCGTTGCAATCTTTTATTGGTCCTTCTTCTGCCCATCTTGTTAAGTACTCTGCCACAGTAATTATATATCTTGCTCCTGACCTCTTTGTTGGTGGATTAATTGGTCCCACAAAATCTATTTCCCATTTTTTGAATACTTGCAAGGTTACGTGTGGTCTTAGGGGAATCTCATCCCATTTATTAGGTTTTCCAACCCCCTACCATACATCACATCTCTGCAATAGTCCTTTTCATCTTTTTGGATGGTCGACCACCATAGTCCTGTGTGCAATACCTTCTGTGCAATAGCATTTCCTTCATAATGTCCTCCAACTATTCCCCCATGGGCCTCTTCTAGAATCCTAAGACTCTCATGTTCTAGTACAAATCTTCTCAAAATGAAGTTTGCGTCCATATTGTATAAGTGTCATGCGATCAGATGATAGTATGGAGCTATGGCTACCAGAATTTTCTTTTGTGCAGTGTTGAATTCTTGTGGTGCAGTCCATATACTCAAGTATTGAATGATGTCAACAAAATAGTCATCAGCTACTTGGATTGAAAATAACTGTGTATCAAGGAAGTTGTCCTCTAAATTTGTAGGTTCTTCTCCATTGGTGATCCTTGATAGGTGATCATCTCCTGCATTCAAATTCCATGTTTTGACTATTAATTCAAAGTCAAATTCCTGAAACAACAGTAACGATCTACAAATTTGCCCCCCTAACACTGACTTATTGACTAGGTATTTGAGGGTAGAATGATCTATGAACATTTTAAAATTTTTCCCAAGTAGATAGTGTATGAAATTCTACAGTGCATATATCATTGTTAAGCCTTATATCTTTGTAGTATTGTAGTTGTTCTCTGATTTTGACAATTTTGTGTTTGCAAATGCTATAGGATGGTCTAACTTTCTCATTCCTGGCTGCGCCAGAATTACTCCAACTGCTATTATTGATGCATCTACATCCACATGAAATGTCTTTTCCCAATATGAGAATACTAGTATTGGTTTTATTACCTTTTTCTCTTTTAGAGTGTCCAATCCTTGTTGACTGTCCTCATTTCACTTAAACTTACTATACGCAGTGATCTATGCATACCCTTTTATGAATTTCCTATAGTATTCTGTGTGTCCCAATGATGCTCTCAACTGACTTACTAATTTTGGTGGTGGTAAATTGACAATCATTACCATGGATTATTTTTGGGGATAAATTTCGCTCTTGGGCTAATTTTCCATGGTTTTTCCAAAAACGAGATTCACTATTTTAAAAATGATTCACCCAAATTCTATAGGATAAAATTATTTTACTTTAAAAATCGCCAAAATTTTATAAAAACTATATATAAAATCCTTAGAAATTTGAATATTTTTACAAAAATATTGCCAAACATTTATAGTTGGCATATGAAGGATTAGTAAGATTTGCCAAGGTTTCTACATTTTAAAATAAATTTCCATCCTTAAAATCATCCCTGATCATTACAATCTTGGAAGGATCTACTAGCAAGCCTTGTTTGCACACTATATGGTCCAATAGTATCTCAAAAGGTGTCCCAAAGATGCACTTCTTGATATTTAATGATATTTTACACTTCTTGCATCTTTCTATCATCCACCTTAATACCTATACATGATCTTTCAAGAGACTGTAGACTGTCCAATCATCCAGATATAATTCTAAAAACCGATGGATGAATTATTTGAATGCAACTATGACTACTCTTGAGAATATTGTTGGTCTGTTCTTCAGTCCAAAAGGCATGAATGTGTACGGGTAGGATCCCCATTCTATGGAAAAAGTGGTTTTGTACTTGTCTTCTGGGGCTATCTTGATCTGATGGTAGCCTGAGAATCCATTTGTGAATGAGTATTCTTCCTGGCCTCCTACATTCTCTAATACCTCATCTGTGAAAGGGGTATGAAAAGGGTCATGTAGGAAAGCATCATTCAATTTCCTGAGATCTACACAGATCCTTATCCCTCCTTTCTTCTTTTCTTGAACTACCATAGGGCTTACCCATTCTGTTTCCTCCACTAGTTTGATGATTCCAACCTCCAACATTCTTTCAATTTCTACTTTTACTTTTTTCTTATATATTGGGTTCAGTCTATATGGTTGTTGTCAGACTGATCTAGCCTTAGGTTTGAAAGGTATATTCATCTCTCCTAGCTTTCCTACTATTCCTTTCATCTTTGTAAAGGTTGTTGGGAACATGTCACTATACTCGCACAACAACTCTTTTATGCTTTCTATTGTTTTCTTATCCCAGTAGTCTCCAATGCTGGCCATTTTAGGATTCTCAGTTGTCCCAATGTTGACTTTCTTCACCTTGATCGGCACATCAAACACTTTTGATTCTAGAGGTGTACCTTCCACCTCTCTTTCACCTTCAACTTCTGTAATATGAATGTTGCATGGGTCATCTTCATCTGGTGCTTCTTCCTGCACATGGTATCATGACAGTAATTCATTTACTATTTGTATATTCTGTTGTTGGTATTTGGTCATAAGTTCAACTTTTGGCTCCTTAATGAATATCACCCCTCTGGTTTGGGATTTTTAATGATTAATAGCTTGATTTTATTGGATATTTTCCCAAAAGAGGGGATCTGAGCCCAGGAAGAGTCCCAAATCATGGGGGAAAGTTGGATTTCGATACCCATATCCAAATCTACTTAACCAAGCTTGTTTTCCATGGAAGAGGAGGTCTGTAAACTTCATAATGGACCCAACGAGAGTAGAGCATTAAGCCAGTTCAACATATGATTGGTAATCTTAAAATTGCATGGACATATTTATTTATTCTGTCCATTTATGTAAATCCGTGTTTAGGTGGCAAGACCATAACTATTGACACGTTGGATTTTTTAATATCTATTCTAACATGCTTAGATTTTAACATGCTTAATCTTTTGAAATTTAGATTTTAACATGGTTTAGGAGCTGTTAAACCTCGAAGCAACTCTACAGAGATATTTTGTTGTTATTTATTGTTTGAAATTATTAATTTAAAAGTATTTGTGTTTATGAGTTGGATAGAGGTTGATTGCAGATAAGGTCTTTATACAACAAGCTTTTACAACATGATCAAATTTAAGAAGAAAATCAGGTTATTATAAACATGAAGATGATAATCATGATTTATAACATTTCAAGGAGGTTATGTTCTAATTTTAAATTTATTAGTTTGAAGGACAAATTTTAAATAAAATTTAAGTTAAATTTTAAATAAAATGATAAAATGATAAAATATTATTTATTCTTAATTTTGTGCAAAATTATCCTCAACCTGCATATTCAAGTAATGAGAACGCATTCACTACTAAACAAAGCTGCTAGCAATTATGCGTAGAACAATTTTCATCACAAGCCCACAAACACACTCTGCTTTTGAAAGGACGCTCACATTTTTTCAGTCCCTGCAAACTGAAATAACATAAAGTTCCGTCATGTGAATATTTTTCAATATTTTCTTCAATGTCTATCCGATGGTAGATCTTGATTTGGACTTTTCAACTATTTACCTTTTACAAAAATGAATATCTTTTACAAAAATTGAAAATGAATATCTTTTACAAAAATGATACCATGTCTTTTACCTTGTTATAATTTTCAACTCTCTTCTCTATTTATAATAATTTCATTTTATTTCTGAATATAATATTAAATTATGTATTATTTGTAAATGTGGTTTACAATAGTCAAGTTATGTAGGGTAAGTTATAATGGTAAATAATATAAATGTATGTGAGTAACCCCTTGATTGCGAGTTTTCAATTATTTAAGTGATAAAAGAAAATTGAAAATGAATATCTTCTCAAAATTGATACCATGTATTTTACCTTGTTATAATTTTCATTTCTCTTCTCTATTTATAACAATTTCATTTTAATTCTTACAATATAACATTAAATTATGTATTATTTGTAAATGTGGTTTACCTACAATAGTCAAGTTATGTAGGGTAAGCTATAATGGTAAATAATATAAATGTGTGTGAGTAACCTCCTTAGTTACACGTATTTGAGAGTTAATAAATTATTGTATACGTAATCTTCTTTCAATAAGACGGTAAATAATATAAATGTGTGTGAGTAACCTCCTTAGTTACACGTATTTGGGAGTTAATAAATTATTGTATAGGTAATCTTCTTTCAATAAGACCACTTGGTGTGTGGCTAATAATGTAAAGAGTCATCCTTATAGAATAAGTTTCACTAAGTAGCTAGTATTATAGAAGTTAAGGTTTCAACAATGAGAAACTATTTATAGTTGTAAAAAGCTATGTAATGCTATGTTAAGAATTGTCATTGTATTTGAGTGTTACTCATTCGACATTGTATCCTCAAATAAGCAAGTAAATATTGTTTATTTGTTGGATTATCAACAAAGGGTTCAAGTTTTATAGGTGCTATAATCTAGTTTACGTCTTTTATCTTTTGGAGTTGGAATTTCTTGATATATTTCTCTTAATATATCTGTGTCTACTATATAAGTACACTAAACTTTTTTGTGCCCGTGGGCACTCAAATTTTAAATATTTTTTTCAACGTTAGAAATGTGTTCCAACATCTATAAATACAAAGATCTATTATTCGGTGGGTAATATTGAGGATGGGAAGCATACACACAAGGAATACAAATGGGGTCACTTGGTTGGATGCACTTGTACACCTTTGTTGATACCTGGGAAGTAGTACCACATTCAATAGAATTTGTACACAACTTCAATTTTCCACATACCTTCAACTATATTAGACGACCCCCTAAGTGTACATAAGACCATCCCTACATAAGTGTTTCAATTGTTTGATAGTATAGTACACCAAGCACAACACTTGGGGAGATCACTCACACATACTAGGGAATTGTGTGCTATGACTAAGGGTATGTTTAACCCTCCTTAGTTAGCATCATGAAAGATCAATTGAGTACTATTGTTGGAAACCCCATGATATATTAGAGCACTATAGCACATGGAATTTCTCTACTCTTCATACCTTGACATACCTCTACAATCCAAGAAACAAAATTCCTACAAAATTTGGAATATCCATAATTTGAAAATTTCTTTAGTACACTAATCCTTGGGTAGTAAAAAAAATTTTGAAGTGGTCCTAGGCCTGACCATACCATTGTGGGTGACCTATCTAAAAATTAATCCCCATGTGATTTTGTTCACAATGCACATTAACATACCTCATTGTTTGTTGGATTGCTGAGAGGGGGGGTGAATCAGTAATAGCGTAATTATAATATTTTTTCTTCAAATAATCCAAGTGTTATATCAATGTAGAATTATTATCCAATAATGAGCAATAAGAAATGAACAATCACACACATACACAGTACACCGGTGTTTTACATGGAAACCCAAATCGGGAGAAAACCACATAATTATTTTTCTTATATGTCTTGAAGAATTACATTTAATGGAAGCGCCAACTTCCTTTGTTTTCTAGCTTCAACTGGAAGGAGGCTCCAACCCCCTAGTTTCTCAGGCTACAACCTAAGGGAAGCTCCAACTCCCCAATTCTCTGGCTACAACTAGAAGGAGGCTACAACCCCCTGTGTTCTCTGGCTACAAATGGAAGGTGGCTACAACCACCTGTCATTTCCCCGCCCAACCTCCCTGAAGTAGAACTAGAATGATGGAAACACTGTCACACTATCACTATGAGATATATCGATGTAAACCTGTACCAATAAAACTGAACCATGCATCAACCTGTACCTCAACTTGTAATCAACATGTACCATAAACAAGTGCATCAACCATGCACCAACCTGTACCATAAACAAGTGCATCAACCATGCATCAACCTGTACCATAAAAAAGTGCATCAACCATGCACCAACCTGTACCATAAACAAGTGCATAAACCATGCACCAAGTATGTACCAATCATGTGTCAAGTACTCATCAACTATGACTCATCAATATGTACCAACATCATCAACTATACACCACATGTATGTGCCAACTCATCAACTACTTGTCTCAACCATGTACCTAACTTGTACGTCAATCAAAATCCCTCATCAATTTTATCATCTAAATATGATTTTTAACTTTTTAATATACCTAGTGTATATTATCACATACCTTGAAACCTTCCTTAACTTTAACAACAAGAGACTATCATTTTCATCAAACTTTTCTTTAGTCTCACATGACTAGTTTTGGATTAGTCAAGAACCCTAACTTGAAATAATCATAACTTTTTACATGTAATGAATAAAGCTATGAAACTGATAAAAAATGTTCTTTAATGTGTTTTATGCAATTCCTCTAGGTGTCACTACTTGGAACCTCTTAGAAACGAAGTTATAGCAAAAATGACATACCTTATTGAATTTTGGCTTATTCTAGAGAGCGACCTTGTAGAGAGTGCCCTGAATGAAATATTTATTGAATAGATATGAAAATGTTACAAAACATACTAAAGACTATACTCTAACCAACACATTTTTTCTTACTTAATTTGGATCTGTTATGAATAAGTTATGACATTTTTACCGGAAACACCTGTTTTAGACTGGTTTTAGGACTATCCACAAACCCTATTTTCCAAGGAGTGTAACTCCAAAACTACAATGACCCACAAGATGAATTTTTTACCACCGATACTTGGATATGTTTTCTTAATGGAATAGAAATTTCATGGTCTCAATCATTATATAAAAAAGTTATAGTGAAAATGGTGAGATGACCTGTAAATAACATACCTTAGAAACCACCATCAAAGGAATTTATCCTTCCTTGAAATCCGACCTTCTTTTCATCACCTTCCCTCAGAAATTTGGCTTAGATATCATTTGGTTACCTAGGAAAGCTATAGATATTCAATATTCTCAAGTTTTTGTTAAATGAGAGAGCCTTGACTCTTACTTATACTCTCCAAGTAGCTTCCTTAAAAACATCTTGTAGGTCACTTTGCCCACTTTCCTTATTTTAGGGTTAACCCACTTCTAATTTCTCCATTAAATTTATTATTTAAATAGTATTCACTTTGAATTATATTACACTCATCACTTCACTTTATTATTTACCTTCTAAAATCTGTTAAACCACTTTGACTACTTTGACCTTTTGGGGCTTCAAGCCAACATATGAGGGTCCTCCAACTTCGTGAGGCCATAACTCTCAAAGCGTGTGGAGTTATGTGACGTTCCACATACCACTAGAAATGGAATGACATGTAATATCCATATAGAATATTGTTACCTGAAAATATATCAAAACTCATACTGTTATCCATCAAACAAACTTGGGTCCATTACCCAAACCTAGGTTCTCCAACTTTACATGGCCATAACTCTCTAACCATGAGGAGTTATGTGACATTCCACATAACACCAAAAATGGAATGACATGTAATATCCATATATAATAGTCTTACCTTCAATTATATTAAAACTCATACCATTATACATAAAACAAACTTTGGTCCATTACCCAAACCTTTGTGCTACAGGGCTTTCTTCAAGGGTTGACATCAATGACAACCAACCTTAATCAACAATCTCACCCTTTGGCATTGATGGAAACACTCTGATGCAATATTGAAATCATATCATTCATGCTCCCCCCACAACCATGCCTTTGTCCTTTGCATCCAATAAATCTGCTTCCCCTGGAACCATGCCTCTGTCCTCTGCATCTGATAAATTTCTTCCCTTTTGTCATCAATGAAAAAGATATCTTTCCATCCAGGGATGCTCCCCGTGACTAAATTGTCCTCTTATGGTTCTTCCTATTGTACATCTAAGACATATAAGATAAGCATTCAAAAATTATTCAAAAAGAATTTATTTTGGAGTAGAAATAACTCTAAGTATTTGTCGAAGATATTCAAAGGCTTCCCGTGGAAGTGGTTTTGCAAAGATGTCTTCCACTTGTTATTTGTGCCCACATACTCAAATCTGATGTTCTTTTCTGCAACCTGTTCCCATAGAAAGTGATACTTGATTGGAATGTGATTCGTCTTGGAGTGTATCACCGAGTTTTTTGAGATACTGATGGCACTTGTATTATCACAATATATTGAAATGGGCTCATCATACTCAACCTGCATATATGTCAAAGTTCGTTTCCTCCAAAGAACCTCTGTTCAACATGTTGTTGCTACAGTATACTCCGCCTTGACTGTAGATAGAGATGTTGATGATTGTATCCTACTTAGCCATGATACTAAACAATCACCCAAGTAGAACATTGCTCCATTGGTGCTTTGTCGGTTATCAATACAACCTACCCAATCTACGTCTGTGTAGGTGATTAGTGATAGATCCTTTCCTTTTGGATACCATAGCCCAAATTCTTCTATTCCTTTGAGATATCTGAAAATCCTCTTCACTTCTAATACATGTGATTCCTTTGGTGCTTCTTGAAATCATGCCACCTGTCCAACTGCCTGCATTACATCTGGTCTGGATGCTTTCACTTACAATAGACTGTCAATCATTGACTTATATTTCCTTTGATCTGTATACTTCGAATCATCATATTTTCTCAACTTGCAACTGGTTTGCATGGGAGTGATAAATAGTTTGCAATATTATGTTTCAAACCTCTTTAGCATTTCTCTGATATACTTGGTTTGAGAAATAAAAATTCATTGGTTGCTTTGACGTATCTGAAGTCCCAGAAAGAAGGATAGTTCTCCAAGTAGCGACATTTCAAATTCTTTATGCATATCTTTTGCAAATTTCTGTCTTACCCTGTCATCATCACTACCAAAAATAATATCATCAACATAAACTTCAATTAATAAAATATTACCTTGACTTACCTTGATGTAGAGGTTGTTGTCTGCACTTCCTTTTTTGAACCCTGCCTGCTGCAGATACTTATCTAGTCTGGAGTACCATGCTCTAGGAGCTTGTTTTAGACCATACAAGGTCTTCTTTAATTGACACACATAATCTGTGTTCTCTAACAACTGAAATCCTTCTGTTTGTTCAATGTAGACTTCTTATTCAAGTTCCCCATTTAGAAAATATGATTTTATGTCCATCTGGTATACTTTAACATTTTTGGAGAATGCATAAGCTAAAAGAAAACAGATTGCTTCCATTCTGGCAACTGGGGAAAATGTCTCTTCAATGTCGATTCCTTCAATCTGAGCATATCCTTTACGTACAAATATAGCTTTATTCCTTGTAACTTGTCCATCTTCATTCAATTTATTCCTGAAAACCCATTTTGTGTCGATCACATTCTTATTTTTTGTTTTTGGAACCAATTCCCAAGTGTCATTTTTCTCTATTTGATCCAATTCTTTAGACACGACCTTATTCCAAAATTCATGCTTGTTGGCTTCTTCAAAACAATTTGGTTCAATTGTAGATAAGAGTGCTAGGTGTGTTTGTTCTGGTGAACATATTCTTCTTCTAGTCTCAACTCCTGCAACTTTGTTTCTGATAATCCGATCTGAAGGATGATTCTTATGTACTCATTTACTGGGTGTTTTTGGAGACACTTGCTTAATTTTCTCTTTTTCTTTTGTCAGATTCTCTTCATCTTCCTCTTCTACTTCCTTTTCATCATCTTCTTCTTCTTCTAAGGGTTGTTTCATTGATTCATTTTCTTCCTTTGATTATGGTCTTCCTGTTTCATCAATTGTTACGTTTATGCTTTCCACAACTTTGTTCAACCTTATATTGTAACACTTATATCCTTTCCTTGTACTTGAGTAACCAACACATACTCCTTTGTCCATGTCAGAGTCAAACTTTCTTATTCCTCCATCTTCTCTTTTGATATAACATTTTCTTCCAAAAACTATGAAGTTCTTTACATTTGTTGGTCTTCCTTTCCATAGTTCGTAACGAGTTTTTTCAGTGTTATTTCTGAGCATTACTCTATTTTGAATGTGAACTGTTGTATGCACTTCCCGTGTCCAAAAAATATTTGTCAATTTTGAATCCATTAGCATTGTTTGAGCCATTTCCTGTATTGTCATGCTCTTTCTTTCAAAAACTCCATTCTATTGAGGTGTCCTAGCAATGGAGAATTGCCTTTTTATTCCATGATTGCTACAGTAGTCCATAAATTCCTTTGAGGTGAACTCTGCTCCATTATCAAATCTCAAACATTTGATTCTTGAGTCCATTTCATTTTCAAACATTTCCTTGTAGATCTTGAAGTTTTAAAAATCTTATGACTTATTCTTGAGAAATAAAATTGCATTCATTCTTGTATTATCATCAACTATTCACATAAAGTATCTCTCACCTTTCGATCCCTTTATTGTAGTTGGTCCAACTAGATCAGTATGCACAATTTCTAGTGGTCTTGTCGTTGAATATTCCTTTGATTTGAACCTGGTCTTTGTCTGCTTTCCTTGTTGACAATGCTTGCATAAAGTGTTGGTTGGTTTCGTGATTTGGGGCATTTCTCTGACTGCTTCTCTTTTGTTGACTTTGAAAAGGTTATCAAAATGCATGTGACCCATTCTTCTGTGCCATAGCCAACTTTCGTCTTCCTTTCCTAGACAACACTTTTCATTTCCAATTTCACATAGCAAATATATGTTGCTTGAAGTTCTTGTAGTTGTAGCAATCAATCTCCCTGAACCTTTGTTTCTTATCTCACACTTTTTTGAATTGAAATTCACTTTATGACCTTGGTCACACATTTGAATCACACTTAGAACATTATGTTTCATATCGACTGATCCATCTATTTCCTTTCGTAATGTAAGAAACTTGTGTTTATCAGCTGTCATGTGTTTTGTGTTGGCTTGTTTTACAGGCAGCGTATGCTTGCCATTGATGGAAAGTATAGCAACGATGATGGATTGAGTATAGGTATAATGTGCCAGGTGGGCACCAGAAGTATTGTGGGAAGACGCAACATAGAAATCTTGTGAAGACCAGAAGAGAGTGCAGAGGTGCACACAGAGTGCAGAGTATGTGTGTTTGTCATTGATGACAAAGATCACGACCAACAGGAAAGGAATATCAACAACGATGATGGCATGGAAAGATCAGAAGCATAAACTCCATTTCAGAGTTTCAGATACCGGGAGTTGGAGGAGTTAAGAGTCGAGACTCTTCATCACAGGATCCTCGAAGTTGCGAAATGAAAAACGCCGAAATCCTGAAATAGGCATATCAACTGAAGTTTTGGATACCAGGAGTTGGAGGAGTCAAGAGTCGAGACTCTTCATCACAGGAGTCCTAAAGTTGAGAAATGTGAAACGCCAAAATCACGAAACAAGCACATCAATCGGAGTTTCAGATACCAGGAGTTGAAGGAGTCAAGACTCGAGACCCTTCATCACAGGAGTCCCAAAGTTACGAAATGTGAAATTCCAAAATCCCGAAACAGGCACATCAACCAGAGTTTTGGATACCGGAAGTTGGAGGAGTCAAGAGTCGAGACTCTTCATCACAGGAGTCTTGAAGTGACGAAATGCGAAATCACAAAAACACTTTATGGATAAATGTTTGGTCACAAATGTGGGCATGTGAAGGAAGGAGCTTGCAAGTTGCAAGGCTCCATTTCATGATCGGGATTTGGAAGAGTCAAAGTGACTCGCAACAAATTCGTGAAACACGAAATTGCAAAATGTAGTTTTGAATAAGGTTGTGGTCACAATCAGTGGTCACATCTGCAGAAGATGGAGGAAGGAGCTAGTGCAACCAAGATCCATTTCAGTGATTGCAACTTGGAGTGTCGAGACCCTTCATCATAGGAATGTCGAAATGCGAAATTATGAAAGTGCTTTATGGATAAGCACCTGGTCACCTCCGGTGGTCACATTTTCGAAGAGCTATAGAGAAGAGCTCGAAGAGATAAGCTCCATTTCGGAGTTTGGGACATGGAGAGTTGAGACGACTCATCACAGAATCCCCGAAATGCGAAATGCAAAATGCGTGTTTAGAATTGGCCCCTGTTCATAACCTATGGTCACATCGACGAAGGCTCAAGGGAGGAGCTAGCACGAAGCTAATCTCCATTTTGGAGATTGCGACTTGGAGAGTCGAGATGCCTCCCAATAGGAATTAGTGACATGCGAAATCGTGAAATGTCGAAATGCGAAAAGCACCCTTTGGTGTAGGTTTCGGATACTGGGAGTTGGAGTGTCGAAACACTTCACAACTGGAATTGCCGAAATGTTGATATGCCGAAATGCAAAATGGAAAAATCAACACGAGAGCCTGTGCTTGTAATCCAACGGTGTTGGATACTTAGAAATATGATCGAAGGGCTATTATTTCTCTTCACAGTTAAATGACAAGTTACAATTCAGTTAGCAGAACTGAATCATGACTCTTGGATGGTTGGCGATTCAGTTGTTGATGCGTTGTCTTGGAGGTTCACAGTGTAACTGCTAGAAAGTACTGATGGTTTCTGTGAGAGGACTCAAAGAGACTTCAGGGTGATCTCCAGAGAAGATGATGTGTCTTGAGACATTCTCCAGGGGTATGAAGAATGTTCATAGGGGCTATTGACAGATGTAAGAGAGTTGGAACCTGGAACTACAACAGAGGGAATCAGTTTGATTGTGACAGAGAAGACAAAGAGTCTCATCTGCTGGAGAGTCTAAGGAATCTCGGCATAACACCCAGTGATGATGGACGCATGGGTTTAATCACCAGAGAAGCTGAAGAGTTTCAATGATGATCAGGTAGAGCACTCGACATGGGGAGAGCATGCAAAAGCATTGTGAATGGAGGATGTAGAAGATGCACATAGAGGATAAATACGCAGAACAAAGATGAGATGGGGGCTTCTCAGGAGAGGAATTACACATGGGGAAATGGCATGCTGTGGGAAAGAGCTGAAATACACATAAGAGGCGTAATTTAGAGAATCAAAATAAGACGCAGAGCAGAAAGCACAACAGAAGCAAAGAACAAAGATGCATAGCTGAGACAGTAAAAGAAGGTTGAGGTGCACTTGTAGAGAAAAGCAGAAGATAATAAAGTGCAAGAAGATGCAGGCAGAAAGACATTGATACAGGAGAGCAGATCAATGTAGCAGAATAGTGATGAGATTGGTAAGCCATTGATGAACATTATATCACTGTAATAAGTTCAATAGCAAATATTTATATTTCAGGGTGGTTGGGAGGTGCTAGGGAGGACTGTTGTCCTTAGAGTTTCAAGTGGGTGCTTGAACATAGGGAGTTGTACCTTCCATCTGGTTGCAGCTAGAGAAACCAGGGTGGCAGGGTGGTGCAAGGGAGAACTGTTGTTCTATGTTTTGTAGGTTGGGGCCTGTGTGATTAGAAGTTGGTGCTTCCATCAAGTTGGTGTTGGAACACTTAGGGAGTTGTTGCTTCCTTCTAGTGGGTGCTAGAGAAACCAGGGAGTTGGTGCTTCCTTCTAGTGGGTGCTAGAGAAACCAGGGAGTTGGTGCTTCCTTCTAGTAGGTGCTAGAGAAAACAGAGAGTTGGTGCTCTCAGCAGGTTGCATCTTGCAAAAAATAGGTTGTAGCCTCACAATGAGTTGGTGCTCATAAGTATGATAATGTACATAATGTAAAGATTACTTATCATATAAATAAGAAGAGGTTTTTACCCATTATGGGTTTCCTTAGGAAATATTTGTCTATGTGTATCTCATATGTGTGAATGATGTTGAATGTTCTATTGCTTACTTCTCTACATTATTTTGATTTTCATTGAATGCTCTGTAAATGTTTTAAAATAAGAATAATTGTTTAAGCACGGTAACAGCTGATTCATCCCCCCCTCTCAGTTGTCCAACAATTGGTATCAGAGTCGGCCCCTTTTATCTAAGGGTAGATCCTATAGCTTAAACATGTCAAGCCATGAAGGAAATTCAGCCAATAAGGCCCCTCTGTTCAATGGAACAAACTTCGCCTGCTGGAAGATGAGAATGAGAACATACCTAATGGCCTTAGGTGCTAATGTTTGGGATGTAGTAGAGACTAGATACATAAAGCCTGTTGTGCTAGATTCCAAGGATGATAAGTTAGAATTTATCTTTAATGCTAAGGGAATGAATGCTATCTTGAATGGACTTACAGAAGCCGAGTTTGTAAAGGTGATGCATCTTCAAACTGCTAAAGAAATGTGGGACAAACTCATTAGTAGTTATGAAGGTAATGAGAAGGTAAAAGATGCCAAACTTCAAAACTATAGAGTACAGTTTGAAAATCTATAGATGAAAGAAGATGAAACCATTGGGAAGTATTTTCTGAGAGTTGAAGAACTAGTAAATGCAATGAAAGAACTTGGTGAAAAAATTGAGGAACCCTCTTTAGTTCAGAAAATTTTGAGATCTCTTCCAGATAGGTTCAACCCAAAGGTCTCAGCTATAGAAGAACTTAATGATATAAAGGATTTTGATTTTGATCAACTTCTAGAAACGTTGACTGCATATGAAATGAGGATAGTTACAGATAAACCCACCTCTAGAGAAGCATCATTTAAAGCAGATAAGAATGAAGATTCTGAGCCTGATGAAATTGAAGCAAAATTTATGAGAAGACTAAAGAAAGGATCAGGAAAGTACCAAGGTAAGTTGCCCTTCAAATGTTTCAACTGTGGCAAGATAGGTCATTTTGAAAATAAATGTCCACACAAGAAACATGAGCAGAACTCTGAAGGTGAAGAGAAGTACAAATCCAAAATATTTGATAGAAAGAAAATTTTATGTGTAACGAATGATGACTCCTCAGAAGACACCGATAGTGACTCTTGCTATTAAGATAAGATAAATGACTTCATGCTTATGGCCAAAGAGGATTATTATAATAAAATCACAGGCAGTGATGATAATGATGAAGTAGTTGTGGTTGATATGGAAGGAGAATTGATCAGTGCACTGGAAGAGATTGACATACTCAGAATTAAGAAAAGAAAGAAAAAACAATTGTTGATACAGTTCGAGAAAGATAGTAAACAACCTGATGAAGACTTTGCCCTGCTAAAAGTGGAATTACAAGAGGCAAAGAAAATTGAGGACATTCTAAAACAACAGTTATCAGAAAAGAAGGCAAGATGTAAATCTCTGGAAGAAGAAGTAGTGAAAACTAGGAAAGAGTTGGAGAAGTTTCAAGCCTTGTATCATCAAAATCTGTCAAGTATCAAAGCCTCAGAAGGATTAACCACCATTCTGAATCATCAAAGGAATCCAAAGCTGAAAACTGGTTTGGGTTATGAAGAGGGATCAAGTATTGGTCAACCTAGAAACAAAGAACCCATCAAGTTTGTCATATATACAACCAATGACAACAACAAACCTGTAGAAACAAAGGAAGACAATCAGCCGCCCAGGAGGAGTAAAGGAAAAGGTGCCAGAAATGAATTAGTAGAACAAGGAAATAATACACTCACTGCTCAAGGAAATCATTAGCATGGAAGAAATCGATTTTCTCAAAGAAGACAACCATTTTCCAAGTATAAAGAATTTTTCTATGGATATTGTTTCTACTGTTCTAACATTGGTCACAAAGATGTAAATTGTTCCTTAAGACTTAGACATGATCAATTAAGATTTACAAGGAATAAATATATGCCACAACAAAGAATGATATCGCCAAGTAACAAACCATCACATATTGCAAATTGCCAAATTAAGTCTAGAGACATGCAACTAAGGAGGTCAAGAAATAATAAATAGTCAATGAGTAGACAACGCTGCAACAATAACTTTGACCTATTGAAAAATGAGATTGAATGCTATAACTGTCATAACTTTGGCCACAAAGCTGCAAATTGTCATTTGAAGAATTACAAACAAGATCCAAGGATAAAGTTCTTAGATAGAAAGGCCAACACATGGAAAAGGATATATAGTGAAAAATGTGGTCTAGAACTTTCAACTCAAAAACAAAAGGCCTCTGGGAATATAGATAGCAGATGTTCCAAACACATGACTAGAGACAAGGATAATTTTATGTCCATGAGTAAAATAAAAACAGGAAATATGATCCTTGAAAATGATGAACCAGGTAAAATCAAGGATAGAGGGATGATGAGGTTGAGTAATGAAAAAGGAGATGCCCAATATGTTTTGCTTGTGGATGGTTTGAAACATAATTTGCTCAGTACAAGTCAAAAGTGTGATAGAGGTAGTGAAGAGGTGTTCACATCCAAAGAGTTTAAGGTAAATGTAAACTCAGGACAAGTGGTGAATAAAGGCATAAGGACAACTAATGATGTTGATATTGAATCCTCCCTTGCAAGTAAAGAAGAAGACACATATATAATAAAAGAATGTTTAGTTAGCATCTATCCCATGGAAGAAGTAGAAGAAGAATCATGTCATAAGATGGAAGCTGAAGTTTTGAAGGTTGAGAAGTCAAACACCCAAAGCAAGTTCTTAAAAATCTCCATGACCTTGGATAAGCTCTTGGATAGTCAGAGATCACCGTATGACAAATCTAGTATTGGATACAACAAGGAAGAAATCAGTACTCCTAAGAAACTTCTTACAGGTCCTTCGTCTGTGAAAAAGAAAAGCAGGTATGAGAGTGGTTGTAGCGATTTTCTCTTGTGATGTATGTGGTCATAAAACCCTTGGGTTGTTAGAATCATGGAAGAAAAATGAATTTACAGTAATAGAAATTGATGAGAATCAATGGGCAGATCCAAGGGTTATTTAAAAGTACAAGCTACAATTACGTAGTGTTTTAGTAGGACAACAACATCTTCAACAACAACATTTTGTTTTACAAGATGATATACATGACATCCTATAGAGATAACAAGAGGAAAGACCTTGTCAAGGAAAGCTAAAGTTTTAGGAACAAAGGGGGAAAATAGTCAGAAGCAGAGAGAATAGTGGTTGGGGGAGTCATCCAGTTATGAAAAGAAAAGGTTGATGAAGGAGTCCCAGTAAGAGAGGTGAGCAATATTGAGTATTCTACAGAGGATACAGTGGAAGATGAAGATGAACAGTTCCAAGAATTAGAAGGAGATGACTCTAGTTTAGATACAAATATTCTATAGGCCTCAAATAATAGAGTCCATCCTGTCAGGGGGAGTTTGTGTTGGTTTAATATCTTATACCTCACAAAAATACTGCAATAGCTTAGGGGGAGTGTGTTTTCTTTGACATTGATGACAAAAGGGGAGAAAAGAGTTTGGGTGCCTTTGTTGCCATCAATGCCAAAGGGGGAGATTGTTGGCATGTTTTATAGAAAGCATATGCTTGTCATTGATGGAAAGTACAACAACGATGATGGCTTGAGTACAGGTATAATGTGCTAGGCGGGCACCAAAAGTATTTTGGGAAGACACAGAAGAGAAATCTCGTGAATACTAGAAGAGATAGTGCAGAGGTGCACGCAGAGTGCATGTTCGACAACACAGGTATTCCAACAGAGGACGAACACCTTCAGTAACCACTCACATAACCAGATCAAAGATCAACACACCGATGTTTTCACGTGGTAAAACCCCTACGGGGAAACATCCACGGCCCCAGCCAACG
>ML776791.1:1756408-1788120 GCA_009831015.1 Picea engelmannii
CCAACCACGTTTCTTTTGCTTAGCTTGTAGAATGAGTGTGCATTCTTCATTGCTATATTGTCCTCCTTTCTTATACATGTCCTTTTTTGTGGTTCCTGTTTGTGAACGTTGTTATTTTGTTGAGGTTCTTTAGGAGGGATTGTCATTCTGCACTCTGTGGCCACATGTCCAAAATTGTTACATTTGTAACATTCCACTTCATTTCTCAAAGATTCAAACCTATTGTAACTTCTTCTTTGTGTTTCACTAGGCCTTCTTGAATAACCCCTTTGTGTATAACTCTCAAAGTTGTTGTTGTTCATGTTGTTAGCTCTGCAATTCATAGCTTTATGTCCAAAATTAGTACATGCATAACATAAACCAAAAAATATAGTTTGATACCTGGGAGTTGAATATATTCTGAAAGGAGGTTCTCTTATGAATCCTTCTTCTTCTTGAGGCCTATCTGTTTGTTGTCGATTCTAAAATCTCAATATTTTCCGTGGAGGAGTGTCCCTGTAATCTTCCTTGTATATCTTCTTATCCCTTTTGATTGTTTCTACATAGCTTTTTGGATATGTTTCTTTCTCTTTTGTTTTGGATCTTGATCCCTTTTATGTCTGATTGTATCAAAGTCCGATCTTGTCAAAATGAGATTTTTTATTGTTGATAATGTCATCCAAAAATTTTGATATATTCTGCATATTTTTCTTTTGAATATCTTTTCTTAGTGTGATAATATCTTCTTCCAAGTTTCCAATGATCCTATCCTTTTCTTCTATCTGTTCTTTGAGTGTTTCGTCAATTCTTTTTTCTTCTTCAATTTGAACCTTAAATTTTTTTATCATTTGTTCTAGTTCTTGAGTATCTTCTTTCTTGTCTAGTTCTTCTTGTAGTTTCTTGGTTTTCTTGTTTTCTCTTCTGATAACTTCTATGGCACACATTAATTATTTTGAAATTCAACTTTTGCCTCTTCAGTTTCTTCTCTGACTTCTTCATATTCTTCTTCAGAGTACTCTTCATCAGAGTCTTCTACTTCCAAGAATAGAACTCTTCCTATCTCACTTTCACTGACTTCATCTTCATATGATGATGTCATGTCTTCTTTGGTGCATAAGATTTTCTTGAAAAATTTCTTTTCATTTATTTTTCCTTTATATGTTTGTTTTCTTTTGAGTAACCTTCATCATTTCTCTTTTTCTTATGAGGACATTTGTTAGCAAAATGACCAATACCATCACAATTAAAACAAATTAAAGGAAGATTACCTCTATACCTACCGTTGGTTCCCTTGTTCAGTCTTTTGACGAAGTTGGCCACTTCTTCATCATCTTCCGAGACATGACTGCAACTGTTATATTCTTCTTGTTCCCTTTTCTTTTTCTTTGATCTTTTGGATACTTTGAAGGATGCTTATTTTACATCTGGATTTTCCTGTTCAGTTCTCATTTCATATGCTGTGAAGATTCCATGCAGTTCATCCATGCTTATTGAGTCTAGATCCGATGTTTCTTCTAAAGTTGATATCTTAGGGTTGAATCTTATAGGAAGAGATCTTAGTACCTTTTGAAAAATTACAGATTCTTTGATTTCTTCTCCCAATCCTATGATTGCATTTATTGTTTCATCGACTCGTAAGAAGTACGCTGCAATATCTTCATATTCCTTCATTTTTAGTCATTCGAACTAACCTCTTTAAGTTTGAAGCTTTGCTACTTTGACTTTTGTATCTCCTTCATAAATATTTCGAAGCTTATCCCAAATCTCTTTAGCAGATTTACATTGTGCAACTTTGGTGAATACCATATTAATGAGACCATTCAAAAGTGCATTTGTGGCTTTGGAATTACTCTCACCGAGTTTTACTGCTTTTTCATTTGTTGGTGGAACTATTGGTGCTATGTATCCATCTACAATTGATTTCCAAACATGAAATCCCTGTGCCTATATATATGTCTTCATCCTTATGCTCCAAAAAACATACTTTTGTCCATCAAACTATGGTATTCCATTTTTATACAAGTTGGTATTCTCCATGATCTACCTTTCAGTGGTCAAACTGATTTCTCAAGGAACCTACTCTATTACCTATTGTTGGATTACTGAGAGGGGGGGGTGAATCAGTAATAGTGTAATTATAATCCATTTTCTTCAAATAATCCAAGTCTTATATCAATTTAGAATTATTAGCCAATAATGATCAATAAGAAATGAACAATCACACACATACACAATACACCAATGTTTTACATGGAAACCCAAATCGAGAGAAAACCACAGAATGCTTTTTATTATATGTCTTGAAGAATTACATTCATTGGAATTACCAAATTCCTTTGTTTTCTAGCTGCAACTGGAAGGAGGCTCCAACCCCCTAGTTTTTTAGGCTACAACCTGAAGGAAGCTCCAACTCCCCAATTCTCTGGATACAACCAGAAGGAGGCTACAACCCCCTGTGTTCTTTGGCTACAATCGGAAGGTGGCTACAACCACATGTCTTTGCCTCGTCCAACCGCCCTGAAGTAGAAGTGGAATGATGGAACCATTGTCACACTATCAATGTGAGATATAACGTTGTAAACCTGTACCAATAAACTTGAGCCATGCATCAACCTGCACCTCAACTTGTAATCAACCAGTATCATAAATAAGTGCATCAACGTTGCACCAACCTATACCATAAAAAAATTCATAAACCATGCACCAAGTATGTACCAATCATGTGTCAAGTACTCATCAACTATGACTCATCAATATGTACCAACATCATCAACTATACACCTCATGTATGTGCCAACTCATCAACTACTTGTCTCAACCATGTACCCAACTTGTACCTCAACCAAAAGACCTCATCAATTTCATCATCCAAATATGATTTGTAACTCTGTAATAGACCTGGTGTGTATTATCACATACCTGCAAACCTTCCTTAACTTTAACAACAAGAGACTAGCATTTTTATCAAACTTTTCTTTAGTCTCACATGACTAGTTTTGGATTAGTCAACAACCCTAACTTGAAATAATCATAACTTTGAACCTATAATGAATAAATCTATGAAACTGATAAAAAATAATTTTTAGTGTGTTTTATGCAATTCTTGCAGGTGTCAATACTTGGAACCTCTCAGAAAAGAAGTTATAGAAAAAATGACATACCTTGTTGAATTCTAGCATATTCTAAAGAGAGACCTTGTAGAGCGTGCCCTGTACGAAATATTTATTGAATCGATATGAAACTATTAAAAAACATACTATAGACTGTAATATAACCAACACATTTTGTCTTACTGAATTTGGATCTATTATGAAGAAGTTATGACGTTTTTACCGGAAACACCTGTTTTAGACTAGTTTCAGTACTAGCCACAAACATTATTTTCCATGGAGTGTAACTCCAAAAATACAACGAACCAGAAGATGATTTTTTACGAAAGATACTTGGATATGTTTTCTCATTGGAATAAAAATTTCATGGTTTGAATCATTATAGAAAACCTTTTATAGCAAAAATGGTGAGATGACCTATAAATAACATATCTTAGAAAGCACAATCAAAAGAATTTATCCTTCCTTGAATTCCAACCTTCTTTTCATGACCTTCCCTAAGAAATTTGACTTATATATCCTTTGGTTACCTCAAACAACTATATATATTCAATATGCTCAAGTGTGTGTTAAATGAGAGAATCTTGCCTCTTATTAATACTCTCCAAGAAGCTTCCTTAAAAACATCTTCTAGGTCACTTTGTCCACTTTCCTTATTTTAGGGTTAACCCACTTCTAATTTCTCCATTAAATTTATTATTTAAATAATTTATTTTGTATTCACTTTGAATTATATTAAACTCATCACTTCACTTTATTATTTACCTTCTAAAATCTCTTAAACCACTTTGACTACATTGACCTTTTGTGGCTTCAAGCCAACATATGAGGGTCCTCCAACTTCGTAAGCCTATAACTCTCAAACCGTGAGGAGTTATGTGACGTTCCACATACCACCAGAAATGGCCTGAAATGTAATATCCATATAGAATATTATTACCTAAAAATATATCAAAACTTATACCGTTATCCATCAAACAAACTTGGGTCCATTACCCAAGCTTGAGTTCTCCAACTTCACATGGCCATAACTCTCTAACCGTGAGGAGTTATGTGATGTTCCACATACCAACAGAAATGGAATGACATGTGATATCCATATAGAATAGTATTATCCTCAAATATATTAAAACTCATACCATTATAAATGAAACAACCTTTGGTCCATTACCCAAACCTTTGTGCTATGGAGCTTTCTTTAAGGGTTGACATCAATGAGAAATAAACTTAATAAACAATCTCCCCCTTTGGCATTGGTGGAAATACTCTGATGCAATATTGAAATCATATCACTCATGGTCCCCCCGAAACCATGCCTCTGTCCTCTGCATCTGATAAATTTTCTCCCCCTGGAACCATGCCTTTGTCCTCTGCATCTGACAAATCTCTCCCCCTTTGTCATAAATGGAAAAGGTATCTTTCCATCTAGGGATTCTCCTCCTGACTAAACTATCCTCTTATGGTGCTTCCTCGTTTACATCTAAGACATATAAGATAAGCATTCAAAAATCATTCAAAAAACATTCATTTTGCAGTAAAAATAACTCCAAGTCTTTGGCTAAGATATTCAAAGGCTTCTCATGGAAGTGGTTTCATAAATATGTCTGCCACTTGTTCTTTTGTGACCACATACTCAACTCTGATGTTATTTTCTGCAACCTGTTCCCATAGAAAGTGATACTTGATTGGAATGTGATTCATTTTGGAGTGCATCACCGAGTTTTTTAAGATACTGATGGAACTTTTATTATCACAATATATTGAAACGGGCTCATCATACTCAACCGATATATCTGTCAAAGTTTGTTTGATCCAAAGAACCTCTGTACAACATGTTGCTGCTGCAATATACTTTGTCTCGACTGTAGATAGGGATATTGATGATTGTTTATTACTTAGCCATGATACTAAACACTCACCCAAGTAGAACGTTGTTTCACTATTGCTTTGTCGTTCAACAATACAACCTGCCCAATCTGCGTCTGTGTAGGCAATTAGTGATGGATCCTTTCTTTTTGGATACCATAGCCCAAACTCTTATGTTCCTTTGAGATATCTGAAAATCCTCTTCACTTCTAATACATGTGATTCATTTGGTGTTGCTTAAAATCATGCCACCTGTCCAACTACCTGTATTACATCTGGTCTGGATGTTGTCACTTACAATAGGCTGCCAATCATTGACTTATATTTCCTTTGATCTGTAGACTTCGAAACATCATCTTTTCTCAACTTGCAACTGGTTTGCATGGGAGTGATAACTGGTTTGCAATCTTCCATTCCGAACCTCTTTAGAATTTCTCTGATATACTTGGTTTGACTCTTGAGAAAAAAAAATTCCTTAGTTGCTTTGACGTATTTAAAGTCCCAAAAAGAAGGATATTTCTCCAAGTAGCGACATTTCAAATTCTTTCTGCATATCTTTTGCAAATTTTTGGCTTATCCTGTCCTCATCACTACCAAAAATAATATTATCAACATAAACTTCAATTAATAAAATATTACCTTGACATACCTTGATGTAGAGGTTGTTTTCTACACTTCCTTTTCTGAACCATGCCTGCTACAGATACTTATCCAGTCTGGAGTACCATGTTCTAGGAGCCTGTTTTAGACCATACAAGGCCTTCTTTAATTTACACACATAATCTATGTTCTCTGACAACTGAAATCCTTCTGGTTGTTCAATGTAGACTTCTTATTCAAGTTCCCTATTCAGAAAATAGGATTTTACATCCATCTGATATACTTTAATATTTTTGGAGCATGCATAAGCTAAAAAAAAACAGATTGCTTCCATTCTAGCAACTGGGGAAAATGTCTCTTCAAATTCGATTCCTTCAATATGACCATATCCTTTACATACCAATATAGCTTTGTTCCTTGTAACTTGTCCATATTCATTAAAAAATTTCCTAAAAAACCATTTTGTGCCGATCACATTCTTATTTTTTGTTTTTGGAACCAATTCCCAAGTGCCATTTTTTTTTATTTGATCCAATTCTTCATCCATGGCCTTATTCCACAATTCATCCTTGTTGGCTTCTTCAAAACAATTTGGTTCAATTGTAGATAAGAGTGCTAGGTGTGTTTGTTCTGGTGAACAAATTCTTCTTCTAGTCTCAACTCTTGCATCTTTGTCTCTGACAATCTTATTTGAAGGATGATTCTTATGTACTCGTTTACTGGGTGTCTTTGGAGACACTTGTTGAATTTTCTCATTTTCTTCTTTCGGATTCTCTTCATATTCCTCTTCTACTTCCTTTTTTATCTTCTTCTTATTATTCTTCTAAGGGTTGTTTCATTGATTCATTTTCTTCCTTTGATTCTAGTCTTCCTATTTCATCAATTGTTACGTTGATGCTTTTCACAACTTTGTTCAACCTTAGATTGTAACACTTGTATGCTTTCCTTGTACTTGAGTAACCAACAAGTACTCCTTTGTCCATGCGAGAGTCAAACTTTCTTATCCCTCCATGTTCTCTTTTGATATAGCATTTTCTTCCAAAAACTCTAAAGTGATTTACATTTGTTGTTCTTCCTTTCCATAGTTCGTAAGGATTTTTGTCAGTGTTGTTTCTGAGCATTACTCTGTTTTGAATGTAAACTATCGTATGCAATGCCTGTGTCCAAAAAATATCTGTCTATTTTGAATCCATTAACATTGTTCGAGCCATTTCCTGTACTGTCATGTTTGTTCTTTCAACAACTCCATTCTGTTGAGGTGTCCTAGCAACGAAGAGTTTCCTTTTTATTCAAGGATAACTGTAGTAGTCCATAAATTCCTTTGAGGTGAACTCTCCTCCATTATCAAATCTCAAACATTTGATTCTTGAGCCCATTTCATTTTCAACCATTTCCTTGTAGATCTTGAAGTTTTCAAAATCTTATGACTTATTATTGAGAAATCAAACTGCAGTCATTCTTGTATAATAATCAACTAATAACTTAAAGTATCTCTCACCTTTCAATCCCTTTGTTGCAGTTGGTCCAACTAGATCAATATGCACAATTTCCAATGGTCTTTTCGTTGAATATTCTTTTGATTTGAACCTGGTCTTTGTTTTCTTTCCTTGTTTACAATGCTTACATAAAGTGTTGGTTAGTTTCGTGATCTGGGGCATTTCTCTCACTGCTTCTCTTTTGCTGACTTTGAAAAGGTTATCAAAATGCATGTGACCCATTCTTCTGTTCCATAGCCAACTTTCATCTTCCTTTCCTAGAAAACACTTTTCATTTCCAATTTCACTTAACACATATATGTTGCTTGAAGTTCTTGTAGATGTAGCAATCAATCTCCCTGAATCTTCTTTTCTTATCTCACACATTTGTGAATCCAAAGTCACTTTATGACCTTGGTCACACAATTGATTCACACTTAGAAGATTATGTTTCATATATTCTACTAGTAGAACATTTTCTTTTGTTTCATTCTTGTTCCCAGTTCGAAATGTGTATTTTCCAATGATTTTGGTTGAATCATCATTTCCGAAGGAGACTGATCCATCTATTTCTTTTTGTAATGTAAGAAACTTGTCTCTATCACCTGTCACGTGTTTTGAACACCCATTGTCAACATACTAACCACGTTTCTTCTGCTTAGATTGTAGAACGAGTGTGGATTCTTCATTGCTATATTGATCTTGCTTTCTTATCCATGACCTTTTTTGTGGCTTCTATTTGTGACCATTGTTATTCTGTTGAGGTTCTTTAGGAGGGATTGTCATTCTTCACTCTTTGGCCACGCATCCAAAATTGTTACATTTGTAACATTCCATTTCATTGCTCAAAGATTCAAACCTGTTGTAACTTCTTCTTTGTGTTTCACTAGGCCTTCTTGAATAACTCCTTTGTGTATAACTCTCAAAGTTGTTGTTGTTCCTATTGTTATCTCTCCAATTCACAACTTTATGTCCAAAATTATTACATGCATAACATAAACCAAAAAATATAGTTTGATACCTAGGAGTTGAATATCTTTTGAAAGGAGGTGCTCTTATGAATCCTTCTTCTTCTTGAGGCCTATATGTTTGTTGTTGATTCTGAAATCTCAATCTTCTCGATGGAGGAGTGTTCTTGTAATCTTCCTTGTATATCTTCTTATCCCCTTTGATTGTTTCTGCATAGCTTTTTGGATATGTTTCTTGCTCCATTGTTTTGGATCTTGATCCCTTTTCTGTCTAATTGTATCAAAGTTCGATATTGTCAAAATAAGATTTTTTACTGTTGATATTGTCATCCAAAACTTTTGAGATATTATGCATATTTTTCTTTTGAATATCCTTTCTTAGTGTGACAATCTTTGCTTCCAAGTTTCCAATGATACTGTCCTTTTATTATAGATATTCTTTGAGAGCTTCTTCAATTCTTTTATCTTATTCTATTTGAACCTTAAATTTTGTGATCATTTGTTCTAGTTCTTGAGTGTCTTCTTTCTTGTCTAGTTCTTCTTGTAGTTTCTTTTTATTCTTCTTTTCTCTTGAGATAACTTCTATGCCACACATTAATTCTTCTCGAAAGTCAACTTCTGTCTCTTCAGTTTCTTCTTTGACTTATTCATATTCTTCTTTGACTTATTCATATTCTTCTTCGGAGTCTTCCTCATCAGAGTCTTCTACTTCCATGAATAGAAATCTTCCTGTCTCACTGTCATTGACTTCATCTTCATCTAATGATGACATGTCTTCTTTGGTGCATAACCTTTTCTTGAAAAATTTCTTTGTATTTATTTTTCCTTTATATGTTTGTTTGCCTTTTAAGTAACCTTTATCATTTCTCTTTTTCTTATGAGGACATTTGTTAGAAAAATGACCAATACCATCACAATTAAAACAAATTAAAGGAAGCTTACCTCTATACCTACTGTTGGTTCCTTTGTTTAGTCTTTTGACGAAGTTGGCCACTTCTTCATCATCTTTTGAGACATCATTGCTACTGGTATATTCTTATTATTCATTTTTCATTTTCTTTGATCTTTTGGATGCTTTGAAGAATGTTTCTTTTACATCTGGATTTTCCTATTCAGTTCTTATTTCATATGCTGTGAAGATTCCATGTAGTTTGTCCATGCTTATTGAGTCTAGATTCGATCTTTCTTCTAGTGCTGATATCTTACGATTGAATCTCATAGGAAGAGATATTAGTACCTTTTGAACAATTACAGATTTTTCAATTTCTTCTCCCAATCCTATGATTACATTCACTGTTTCATCGACTCGTAAGAAGTAGGTTGCAATATCTTCATCTTCCTTCATTTTTAGTTGTTTGAACTGACCTCTGTAAGTTTGAAGCTTTGTTTCTTTGACTTTTGTATCTCCCTCATAAATATTTCAAAGCTTGTCCCAAATATCTTTAGTGGATTTACAATGTGCAACTTTGGTGAATACCATATTATTGAGACCAATCAACAGTGCATTTGTGGCTTTGTAATTATTCTCACCAAGTTTTACTACTTTTTCATTTTTTGGTGGAACTGCTGGTGTTGTGTATCCATCTACAATTGATTGCCAAACATAAAATACCTATGCTTGTATATATGTCTTCATCCTTATGCTCCAAAAAACATACTTTTGTCCATCAAACTATGGTATTCCATTTTTATACAAGTTGGTATTTTCCATGATCTACCTTTCAGTGGTTAAACTAATTTTTCAAGGAACTTGCTCTGATACCAATTGTTGGATTACTGAGAGGGGGGGTGAATTAGTAATAGCGTAATTATAATATTTTTTGTTCAAAGAATCCAAGTGTTATATCAATATATAAGTATTATCCAATAATAAGAAATAAGAAATGAACAATCACACACATACACAGTACACCAATGTTTTACGTGGAAACCCAAATCGAGAGAAAACCATGAAATTCTTTTTCTTATATGTCTTGAAGAATTACATTCATTGGAAGCACTAACTTCCTTTGTTTTCCAACTGCAATTGGAAGGAGGCTCCAACCCCTTATTTTCTCAGGATACAACCTGAGGGATGCTCCAAGTCCCCAGTTCTCTGGATACAACCAGAAGGAGGCTACAACCCCTTGTGTTCTCTGGCTACAACCACCTATCCTTGCCCTGTCTAACCGCCCTGAAGTAGAAGTAGAATGATGGAACCAATGCCACACTATCAATGTGAGATATATCGATGTAAAACTGTACCAATAAACCTCAACCATGCATCAACGTGTACCTCAACTTGTACCATAAACAAGTGCATGAACCATGCACCAACCTGTACCATAAACAAGTGCATGAACCATGCACCAACCTGTACCATTAAAAAGTGCATAAACCATGCACCAAGTATGTACCAATCATGTTTCAAGTATTTATCAACTATGAATCATCAATATGTACCAACATCATCAACTATACACCTCATGTATGTGTCAACTCATCAACTACGTGTCTCAACCATGTACCCAACTTGTACCTCAACCAAAATAACTCATCAATTTTATCATCCAAATATGATGTGTAACTCTGTAATAGACCTGTTTTATATTATCACATACCTGCAAACCTTCCTTAACTTTAACAACAAGAGACTAGCATTTTCATCAAACTTTTCTTTTGTCTCACATGACTAGTTTTGGATTAGTCAACAACCTTAACTTAAAATAATCATAACTTTGTACCTATAATGAATAAATATCTGAAACTGATAAAAAATGTTCTTTAGTGTGTTTTATGCAATTCTTGGAAGTTTCACTACTTGGAACCTCTCAGAAAAAAAGTTATAGCAAAAATGACATACCTTGCTAAATCTTGGCTTATTCTAGAGAGTGACCATGCCCCGCACGGAATATTTATTGAATCGATATGAAACTGTTACAAAACATACTACATACTATAATATAAACAACACATTTTGTCTTACTAAATTTGGATATGTTATGAAAAAGTTATGACGTTTTTACTGGAAACACCTGTTTTAGACTAGTTTCAGTACTAGCCACAAACCCTATTTTCCACGGAGTGTAACTCCAAAAATACAACGACCCACAAGATGAATTTTTTACCAAAGATACTTGGATATATTTTCTCAATGGAGTAGCAATTTCATGGTCTGAATCATTATAGAAAAAAAATTATAGCGAAAATGGTGAGATTACCTGTAAATAACATATCTTAGAAAGCACCATCAAAAGAATTTATCCTTCCTTGAATTCCTGCCTTCTTTTCATCACCTTCCTTCAGAAATTTAGCTTATATATCCTTTATTTACCTCATAAAACTATATATGTTCAACATTCTCAATTGTGTGTTAAATGAGAGAATCTTGCCTCTTATTTATACTCTCCAAGTAGCTTCCTTAAAAACATCTTGTAGGTCACTTTGCCCACTTTCCTTATTTTAGGGTTCTCCCACTTCTAATTTCTCCATTAAATTTATTATTTAAATCATTTATTTTGTATTCACTTTGAATTATATTACAATCATTACTTCACTTTATTATTTACCTTCTAAAATCTCTTAAACCACTTTGACTACTTTGACCTTTTGGGGCTTCAGGCCAACATATGAGGGTCCTCCAACTTCGTAAGGCCATAAATCTCAAACTGTGAGGAGTTATGTGACGTTCCACATACCACCAGAAATGGCATGACATGTAATATCCATATAGAATATTATTACCTAAAAATATATCAAAACACATACTATTATCCATCAAACAAACTTGGGTCCATTACGCAAACCCGAGTTCTCCAACTCCACATGGCCATAACTCTCTAACTGTGAGGATTTATGTGACGTTCCACTTACCACCGGAAATGGAATGACATGTAATATCCATATAGAATATTATTACCTTCAAATATATTAAAACTATAGAATTCTTATAGAAACCCCAATAGATCTAGAATTCTAGTTAAATTGAACACATGCAATTTGTTGATATTCAAGAAATGAGAGAAAAAAATTTATCGATAAATCATAGAATTATATTAATAAAAAATGAATATACATGAGCAACCATCCTCAAAAAGAAGAGAGTAGGTGAATATATAGAATTTCCAACATAGAAATTCTAGTCAAAAAAAGATAGAAAAAGCTAAAATAGTTGTCATAAGCTAAGGGAGACCACATAGTTCAACCTAAACCACTAAAGAGACATGTCACACACTCATTAATTCCCAAAAGAGTCAATTCATGTTCATTATCTCACTTAACATCACTTAACTGACAAGAGAAGCAGTTCCAACTCACTTAACTGACCCGGAATAGTAGTTACTAATAATAGTAACGACAAAAATCATTAATTAAGGAATAAAACTCTCACTCAAAGAGGAGGTGCACATTCCCCAATAATGGATAATTTTTTTCATGGGGGAGTTGGATTATATCATGAATAAATCAAGAAAATCAAGAACCAAGAGTTGAGTCTTGATCTAAAAATAGCAGTTTTTCCTAAAATCTAGGGATGAGGCGCCCTTCTTCTTTATGTGGCCAAATTAGGTGAAATAAAGTGTGATGGAATGTACTAACCAAGATCTAGGATTCTAATCTATGTATAAACTAATGTAAGTTAGGTTTATGCTCCAACACCCCCCCTTAAGCCTAACTCTAATGACAAACAATTTTGAGTCCTGACAACTTAGCCATTTTAGGTACTCATGACATAAAAGAACTCCTCATGAAAAGAGGAAAGAGGGAAAACCTCGTGGGAACCCCCCCCCCCNAAAAAATAAGAGGAAAAAAATGTTGAGTGGCCAAAATTGACCTACTCAGCTGTCTCCACCACTCCAAGCATGGCTCTTAGTTCTGAAAATTTCTTTTCAATGAAGGACTTGGTGAAGATGTTTGCAAACTGCTGCTCTATGGGGAAGTACTGTAGTGAAATGACTCTATCATGGATCAGCTCGCGGATGTAATGCATGTGAATCTCGATGTGCTTAGTCCTCTGCCTCTAAACTGGATCAATCGATATCTAAATGGACCTCTGATTGTCACAAACTCTGACAGTTGGAAGTCGATATTGAATACCAAACTCTGAGAGAATCCCTCGTAGCCAAACAACCTATGTAGTTGCATTCACTGCACCTCTATACTCTGCCTCTGTTGTAGATAAAGAAATCGTGGATTTCTTCTTTCTAGACCAACAAAATGTCCCTAAACCAAAGATGGAAACATAACCAGAGGTGGACTTGCAGTCTGTACCATCGCTAGCCCAATCAGAATCTGTGTACCCAATCAATAAAAGTGGGCATTCTGCAGCATAAAATATACCAAAACTGGGAGTACCTTTCGCATATCTAAGGATTCTCTTTTCATATTTCCATTTAATCTCATGAGGCTCCTGCATATATCTGGAACAAAATCCTACTGTAAAAGAGATATCATGTCGGGTGTGAGTAAGATACAACAAACTCCCAACCAATTGTCGATACAGTGTACTGTCGACCAAAGGTGTAGTACCCACATCCTCAAATCTGACCCCTGAAAGAAAGGGAGATGTTTTTGTATTGCATTTTGTTATCTGAAAGCAGACAAGTAGATCTGATGCATACTTAGAATGTGCCATCTTGATCCCTGAAGTAGACTGAGAAACTTTAAGACCAAGAAAGTAGTGCAATAGTCCCAAATCGGTCATGGAAAATCGATCGTACAATGCTGATTTTGCCGAATCAATAGCTGAAGTAAGGTTCCCTGTCATCAGTAAGTCATCTACATAAAGTACTATCAGAAAAATGGAATCATAATGTTGCAGAAAATAAACATTCGGATTAGATTTGCATCGAATGAATCCAATGGAAAGCAGGAAAGAATCCATCTTTGCATACTAGGCTCTAGGAGCCTGTTTTAGGCCATACAAAGATTTCTTTAATCTGCAAACAAGGGAAGATTTATGAATGTATCTCTATGGCTGCTCCATATAGATATCCTCCTTGAGATCTCCATGAAGAAATGCACTCTTCACATCCATGTGGTGAACTTCCCATCTGCGAGAAGCGACAATGGCCAAAACTAGTCGAATGGAGTCCATTTTTGCAACAGGTGCAAATGTCTCTGTGTAGTCTATGCCACGTACCTGTGAGTATCCTTTTGCAACAAGTCGATCTTTGTACTTTCTGATCTCACCATATGCAGCAATATTTGTTTGATATATCCATCAACATTGAACAAGATTTCTTCCTTTTGAAAGTGAAACCAAGTCCCATGTGTTGTTGTCCATAAGAGTAGAGTACTCTTCATCCATGGGAGCTTCCCAAAGTGGGTTTCTAGCATCCTCAGAGTGTGACTTTGGATATGAACCAAGTTTCATATAGCAATGTATGGGCATAAAAGGTTCTATGGAATACATGGTTTGAGGAGCCCCAAAAAACTATGATCTAGTCCTTCTTTTATCCGCAGGATCACCGACTAGTTCACCCGCATCTTGCAGGGTTTTCTCTGCCCAAGTTGGAAACTAAGTTGGAGAATCTATGACCTGATCCTCATCCTATGTATAATACCCAAAATTCTTCTCTAAAGTTCTCAAAGAATTTTTTGACTCCTCCTCATTAGTGACAACAAGCAGTTCCTCGGTAGGGTCTTCTGGAAAATCATGCAATGATTCTTCTTCAAACTTCACACTTCGAGTTAGAATGAAATTTTCAGTGTGATATTCCAACAATATATATCCTTTGACACCTTAAGGATATTCAAAAAATATGAATTCAACACTTTGAGGCTCCAAATCCTTCCTCTTATCTTTCGGAATGTGAGCCCATGCTCGTGAACCAAAAATGCGAAAGTGCGACACTTTCGGTTTCTTACCTGTCCAACATTCAAAAGGAGTGGTGCCTTTGAGTGATTTGTGAGGAAATCAGTTCTAAATTTATTCTTCACATCTAATATCTTCATCCCATAGCTTGGTAGCTAAAGATTTTGACTGTAGCATACAATTGGTCATCTCTTTTAAGGACCATTTATTTCTCTCCGCAACACCATTTTGTTGTGGTGTATATGGCATTGTGTGTTGTAGTTGTATACCTGCATCAATACAAAGTTTTTGCACATATTTGTTGACATAATCCCCCCCATTATCAGTATGGAGTATCTTAATCTTACACCTAGACTCATTCTCAACAAGTGCTTTAAATTCTATAAGGCATTCAAATACTTCCAATTTTAATTTCAGAAAAAATACCCAAGTAAAGCAAGAGAAATCATCTATGAAGGTGAGTACATATCGAGCCTTACTGATTGAAGGCTATGGAAATGGGCCCATGATGTCATTGTGAATCATCCCAAGAGGTGAATAATTTCTTTGTGTCTTCCCTCTGTCAAACTGTTTCTCTGGATGCTTGCCAAGAATGCATCCTTGACATACACCGCTTGTGAATTTAATAGTTGGCAATCCTTCTACCATGTTTTCCTTGTTGAGTTGATGCAAGTACTTATAGTTTAGATGGACAAATATTTCATGCCATAACCTACTGATATCATTATATTGTGACAGAACTATAGTGATAATATATTTAGGAACAAAGTGGGAGAAGAAACACAAACTAGAATCATGATCTGCAATTCCATGTGAAAGATGTGAGCATGTGGAAATGTTGGTAATCACTGCAGAGTCCGATGTGAACTCCGCCTTCCTTCCAAATATGGAATGAGTGATATGATATATCAAGAGAATATTTGTGGACAGCGAGGGAACATGAAGCACATTTGTGAATTATCCCCCTTCAAGATCAACAATTCCTTTTCTGCACACCTTTGCGGGTGTGGCATCTCCCAAGTAAATTGGGGATCTGGTGCTTTCTTCGATGGAGGAAAATTCATCTTTTGATGCAGCCATATGGTTCAATGCACCTGAATCAAGGATCCAAGATGATTGAGTGGATGTGACAACCATTAAATCATTTCCATCTCGTGCTCTCCCTCCCATTCTGTTATCATCTTTCTTCTTTGCATTTTCAGGCACTGTGAGATTGTGTTGTTGCAATTGCTTAGCCATCTCATCGATAGTCTTCCTCATGAAATTTTCTTTAGGATGGAAAACATTGGAAAAGTAGCTGCAAAATGTTCTTTCCTTCTTCTTCTTACCCTTAAGCTAAGAATATTTCTCTGAATATTGTTCAGATCTCTCCTTCTTCGATTCAGGAAATTTACCCATTTCGTTTTTCTTGTCTTTTCCACTGCTCTTTGGAGCATCAATAGCTGCAAGTGATTGGTTCTTGGAACGCTTTGTGGAACCCATTTGGAATAACTTAGCTTTCTCTTGAGTCAATGATGCAATGAAATCATTCAATGGAGGCATTTTCCATTTTTCCTGAGTCAATTTAGATGCTTGAAAAGACAACACAAATAGAGAATATCCAGGGCCTAGTTTCGAGAGAATTGAAAGGATGCGCTAATATTCCTCTTTATTGACTCCACATGCATTAATTTAAACAAGGAGGGATTTGAACTTGGTGAAGAATTCTTGTATGTTTATGAAATGAATTGGACTTAGTGATATGAGTTCATTCTCTAGTTGATGCACTCTCATTGCATCCTGCTTGCCGAATAGTCCTTCCAATGTGGTCCAGACCACATCGGGAGTCGTGGCTCCACTGACATGAAAGAGGATATATATGGAAATTGATAGGCATATCATCCCAATTGCTTCATCTAATTTATTGAAATACTTTATCTTCTCCATTTCAGAAGTCAGTTCTTTCTCTGTTCCCATTGTTACCCTGTAAAGTCCTTTGCTTCGGAGAAGCAGAGAGATCTTTGTCTTCCATTCGAAGTAATTGAAAGGATTTAGAATGAGTTTTGTGGGCTGAAATATATGATACATTGCTTCTTTCTGCACCTCCTGATGATTTGTACCTGCAAATAAAACCATGTACAATCCATTATATTCAATCTAGCTCTGATACCATGTAGAATTCCTGCAGAAACCCTAATAGATATAGAATTCTAGTTAAATTGAACACATGCAATTTGTTGATATTCAAGAGATGAGAGAAAGTTTTTGCTCCATAAATTAGATAATTATATTAATAAAAAATGAATATACATGAGAAACCATCCTCAAAAAGAAGAGAGGAGGTGAATATATAGAATTTCCAACATAGAATTTGTAGTAAAAAAAAGATAGAAAAAGCTAAAATAGGTGTCATAAGCTAAGGGAGACCACATAGTTCGACCTAGACAACTAAAGACACATTTAACACACTCATTAATGTCCACAAGAGTCAAGTGATGCGCATTATCTCACTTAATCTCACTTAACTGATAAGAGAAGCAGTTCCAACTCACTTAACTGACCCGAAATAGTAGTTACTAATAATAGTAACAACAAAAATCATTAATTAAGGAATAAATCTCTCACTCAAACAGGAGGTGTTCATTCCCCAATAATGGATGAGTTTTTTTCATGGGGGAGTTGGAATAAATCATGAATAAATCAAGAAAATCAAGAACCGAGAGTTGAGTCTTGATCTATAAATAGCAGTTTTCCCTAAAATCTAGGGATGAGGCGCCCTTCTTCTTTATGTGGAAAAATTAGGTGAAATAAAGTGTTATGGAATGTATTAACCAAGATCTAGGAGTCTAAGCTATGTATAAGCTAATGTAATTTAGGGTTATGCTCCAACAAAAACTCATACCATTATACATGAAACAACCTTTGGTCCATTACCCAAACCTTTGTGCTACAGGGATTTCTTCAAGGGTTGAAATCAATGACAACCAAAATTAATCGCCAATATCCCCCTTTGGCATTGATGGAAACACTTTGATGCAATATTGAAATCATATCACTCATGCTCCCCCCAGAACCATGCCTCTGTCCTTTGCATCTAATAAATCTGCTTCCCCTGGAACCATGCCTCTGTCCTCTGCATCTAATAAATATCTCCCCCTTTTTCATCAATGGCAAAGGTATCATTCTATCTGGGGTTGCTCCCCCTGAATGAACTGTCCTCTTATGGTGATTCCTTGTGTACATCTAAAACATATAAGATAAGCATTCAAAAATCATTCAAAAAACATTCAAAAAACATTCATTTTGGAGTAGAAATAACTCCAAGTCTTTGGTGAAGATATTCAAAGTCTTCCTGTGGAAGTGGTTTTGTAAAGATGTCTGTCACTTGTTCTTTTATGCCCACATACTCAACTCTGATGTTCTTTTTTGCAACATGTTCCCGTAGAAATTGATACTTGATTGGAATGTGATTCGTCTTGGAGTGCATCACCGAGTTTTTTGAGACACTGATGACACTTGTATTATCACAGTATATTAAAATGGGTTCATCATACTCAACCTGTATATCTGTCAAAGTTTTTTCATTCAAGGAACTGATGTACAACATGGTGTTGCTGCAATATACTCTACCTCGACTCTAGATAGAGATATTGATGATTTTTTCTTGCTTAGCCATGATAGTAAACACTCACCCAAGTAGAACACTACTCCATTGGTGCTTCGTCGGTCATCAATACAACCTCCCCAATCTCCATATGTGTAGGTAATTAGTGATAGATCCTTTCCTTTTGGATACCATATCCCAAAATCTTATGTTCCTTTGAGATATCTGAAAATCCTCTTCACTTATAACACATGTGATTCGTTTGGTGTTGCCTGAAATCGTGCCACCTGTCCAACTTCCTGCATTACATCTGGTCTCGATGATGTCACTTACAATAGGCTGCCAATCATTGACTTGTATTTCCTTTGATTTGTAGACTTCAAATCATCATCTTTTCTCAACTTGCAATTGGTTTGCATGAGAGTGATAACTGGTTTGCAATATTCTATTCCGAACCTCTTTAGCATTTCTTTGATATAATTGGTTTGAGAAATAAAAATTCCATTGTTGATTTTGATGTATCTGAAGTCCCAGAAAAAAGGATAGTTCTCCAAGTAGAAAAATTTCAAATTCTTTCTGCATATCATTTGCAAATTTCTGGCTTAAGCTGTCATCATCACTACCAAAAATAATATCATGAACATAAAATTCAATCAATAAAATATTAACTTGACTTACCTTGATGTAGAGGTTGTTGTCTGCACTTCCTTTTCTGAACCCTGCCTGCTACAGATACTTATCCAGTCTGGAGTACCATGCTCTAGGAGCATGTTTTAGACCATACAAGGCCTTGTTTAATTTACATACATAATCTGTGTTCTCTGACAATTGAAATCCTTCTGGTTGTTCAATGTAGACTTCTTATTGAAGTTCTCCATTCAGAAAAGATGATTTTATGTCCATCTGATATACTTTAACATTTTTGGAGCATGCATGAGCTAAAAGAAAACAATCTGCTTCCATTCTGGCAACTGGGGAAAATGTATCTTCAAAGTCGATTCCTTCAATCTGAGCATATCCTTTACATACCAATCTAGTTTTGTTCCTTGTAACATGTCTATCTTCATTCAATTTATTCCTCAAAACCCATTTTGTGTCGATCACATTCTTATTTTTTGGTCTTGGAACCAATTCCCAAGTGTGATTTTTCTCTATTTGATCCAATTCTTCATGCATGGCCTTATTCCAAAATTCATCCTTACTGGCTTCTTCAAAATAGTTTGGTTCAATTGTAGATAAGAGTGCTAGGTGTGTTTGTTTTGGTGAACGAATTCTTCTTCTAGTCTCAACTCCTGCATCTTTGTTTCTGATAATCTGATCTGAAGAATGATTCTTATGCATTCGTTTACTGGGTGTCTTTGGAGACACTTACTGAATTTGCTCTTTTGCTTCTGTCTGATTCTCTTCATCTTCATCTTCTACTTCATTTTCATCTTCTGCTTCTTCTTCTAAGGACTATTTCATTGATTCATTTTCTTCGTTTGATTTTGGTCTGCCTGTTTCATCAATTGTTATGTTGATGCTTTCCCCAACTTTGTTCAATATTAGATTGTAAAACTTGTATGATTTCCTTGTACTTGAGTAACCAACAAGTACTCCTTTGTCCATGTGATATTCAAAATTTCCTATTCCTCCATATTCTCTTTTGATATAGCATTTGCTTCCAAAAACTCTGAAGTGCTTTACATTTGTTGGTCTTCCTTTCCATAGCTCGTAAGGCGTTTTGTCAGTGTTGTTTCTGAGCATTATTCTATATGCACTGCCTGTGTCTAAAACATATCTGTCAATTTTGAATCCATTAGCATTGTTTGAGCCATTTCCTATATTGTGGACTGTTCTTTCTTTCAAGAACTCCATTTTGTTGAGGTTTCCTAGCAACGGAGAATTGTCTTTTTATTCCATGATTGCTATAGTAGTCCATAAATTTATTTGAGGTGAACTCTCCTCCATTATCAGATCTCAAACATTTGATTCTTGAGTCCATTTCATTTTCAACCATTTCCTTGTAGATCTTGAAGTTTTCAAAAGCTTCTCACTTATTCTTGAGAAATTAAACTGCAGTCATTGTTGTATAATCATCAACTAGTAACATAAAGTATCTCTTACCTTTCAATCCCTTTGTTTTAGTTGGTCCAACTAGATCAATATGCACAATTTCCAATGGTATTGTTGTTGAATATTCCTTTGATTTGAACCTAGTCTTTGTTTTCTTTCCTTTTTGACAATGCTTGCATAAAATGTTGGTTGGTTTCGTGATCTGGGGAATTTCTCTGAATTCTTCTCTTTTGTTAAATTTGAAAAGGTTATCAAAATGCATGTGACCCATTCTTTTGTGCCATAGCCAAATTTCATCTTCCTTTCCTAGAAAACACTTTTCATTTCAAATTTCACTTAACACATATATGTTATTGGAAGTTCTTGCAGCCGTAGCAATCAATATCCCTGAGCCTTCTTTTCTTATCTCACACTTTTGTGAATCGAAAGTAACTTTATGACCTTGGTCACACATTTGACGCACACTTAGAATATTATGTTTCATATCTTCTACTAGTAGAACATTTTCTGCCTTTTCATTCTTGTTCCCAATTTGGACTGTGCCTTTTCTAATGATTTTGGTTGAATCATCATTTCCGAAGGAGACTGATCCATCTCTTTCATTTCGTAATGTAAGAAACTTGTCTCTATCACCTGTCATGTGTTTTGAACACCCACTGTCAACATACCAACCATGTTTCTTTTACTTATATTGTAGAATGAGTATGCATTATTCATTGCTATACTGATCTTTCTTTCTTATCCATGTCCTTTTTTGTGGTTCCTATTTGTGAGCATTTTTATCCTGTTGAGGTTATTTAGGAGGGATTTTCATTCTGCACTCTTTGGCCACATGTCCAAAATTGTTACATTTGTAACATTCCACTTCATTGCTCAAAGATTCAAACCTCTTGTAACTTCTTCTTTGTGTTTCACTAGGCCTTCTTGAATAACCCCTTTGTGTATAACTCTCAAAGTTGTTGTTGTTCCTGTTGTTATCTATTCAATTCACAACTTTGTGTCCAAAATTATTACATGCATGACCTCAACCAAAAAATATAGTTTGATACATAGGAGTTGAAGATATTCTGAAAGGAGGTGCTCTTATGAATTCGTCTTCTTCTTGAGGCTTATCTGTCTGTTGTTGATTCTGAAATCTCAATATTCTCAGTGGAGGAGTGTCCATGTAATCTTCCTTGTATATCTTCGTATCCCCTTTGATTGTTTCTGCATATCTTTTTGGATATGTTTATTGCTCTGTTGTTTTTGACCTTGATCCCTTTTCTATGTAATTGTATCAAAGTCTGGTCTTGTCAAAATGAGATTTTTGACTGCTGATAATGTCATCCAAAACTTTTGAGCTATTCTGCATACTTTTATTTTGAATATCCTTTCTTAGTGTGACAAACTCTGCTTCCAAGTTTCCAATGATCATGCCCTTTTCTTCTAGCTGTTCTTTGAGTGCTTCTTCAATTCTTTTATCTTCTTCTATTTGAACCTTAAATTTTGTGATCATTTGTTCTAGTTCTTGAGTGTCTTCTTTCTTGTCTAGTTCTTCTTGAAGTTTCTTGTTTTTCTTCTTTTCTCTTGAGATAACTTCTATGGCACACATTAATTTTTCTCGAAAGTCAACTTCCGGCTCTTCAGTTTCTTCTTCAACTTCTTCATATTCTTCTTTGACTTCTTCATATTTTTCTTCGAAGTCTTCTTCATCAGAGTCTTCAACTGCCATGAATAGAAGTCTTCCTATCTCACTGTCACTGACTTCATCTTCATCTGATGATGACATGTCTTCTTTGGTGCATAAGCTTTTCTTGAAAATTTTCTTTGTATTTCTTTTACCTTTATATGGTTGTTTTCCTTTTGAGTAACCTTCATCATTTCTCCTTTTCTTACAAGAACATTTGTTAGCAAAATGACCAATACCATCACAAATAAAACAAATTAAAGGAAGCTTGCCTATATACCTATCGTTGGTTCCCTTGTTCAGTCTTTTGATGAAGTTGGCCACTTCTTCATCATCTTCCAAGACATCATTGTTGCTAATATATTCTTCTTGTTCCTTTTTCTTTTTCTTTGATCTTTTGGATGCTTTGAAGGCTGCTTCTTTTACATCTGGATTTTCTTGTTCAGTTCTCATTTCATATGTTGTGAATATTCCATGCAGTTCATCCATGCTTATTGACTCTATATCCGATCTTTCTTCTAGTGTTGCTATCTTATGGTTGAATCTCATAGGAAGAGATCTTAGTCCATTTTTAACAATTACAGATTCTTCGATTTCTTCTCCCAATCCTATGATTGCATTCACTGTTTCATCGACTTGCAAGAAGTAGGCTGCAATATCTTTATCTTCCTTCATTTTTAGTTGTTCAAATTGACCTCTGTAACTTTGAAGCTTTGCTGCTTTGACTTTTGTATCTCCTTCATAAATATTTCGAAGCTTCTCACAAATCTCCTTAGAGGATTTACAATGTGCAACTTTGGTGAATACCATATTACTGAGACCATTCAAAAGTGCATTTGCGGCTTTGGAATTATTCTCACTAAGTTTTATTGTTTTTTCATTTGTTGGTGGAACTGTTGGTGTTGTGTATCCATCTACAATTGATTTCCAAATATGAAATCCCTATGCCTGCATATATGTCTTTATCCTTATGCTCCAAAAAACATACTTTTGTCCATCAAACTATGGTATTCCATTTTTATACAAGTTGGTATTCTCCATGATCTATCTTTCAGTGGTTAAATTGATTTCTCAAGGAACCTACTCTGATACCAATTGTTGGATTACTGAGAGTGGGGGTGGATCGATAATAGCATAATTATAATCTTTTTTATTCAAAAAATACAAGTTTTATATCAATGTAGAATTATTATCCAATAATGAGCAATAAGATATTAACAATCACACACATACACAGTACACCAGTGTTTTACGTTGAAACCCAAATCGAGAGAAAACCACAAAATGATTTTTCCTATATGTCTTGAAGAATTACATTCATTGGAAACACCAAGTTCCTTTGTTTTCTAGTTGCAGCTGGAAGGAGGCTCCAACCCCCTAGTTTCTCAGGTTACAACTTGAGGGAAGCTCTAACTCCCCAATTCTATGGCTACAACCAGAAGGAGGCTACAACCCCTTGTGTTCTCTGGTTACAACCGGAAGGTGGATACAACCACCTGTCCTTGCCCCGTCTAACTGCCCTGAAGTAGAAGTAGAATGATGGAACCACTGTCACACTATCACTATGAGATATACCGTTGTAAACCTATACCAATAAACCTGAACCATGCATCAAACATGCATAAACCTGTACCTCAACCTGTAATCAACCTGTACCATAAACAAGTGCATCAACCATGCACCGACATGTACCATAAACAAGTGGATAAACCATGCACCAACTTGTACCATAAACAAGTACATCAACCATGGACCAAGTATGTACCAATCATTTTTCAAGTACTCATCAAATATGACTCATCAATATGTTCCAACATCATCAACTATACACCTCATGTATGTGACAACTCATCAAGTACTTATCTCAACCATGTACCCAGCTTGTACCTCAACCAAAATCCCTCATCAATTTCATCATCCAAATATGATTTGTAAATATTTAATAAACATTGTTTATATTATCACATGCCTTCAAACCTTCCTTAACTTTAACCATAAGAGACTAGCATTTCCATCAAACTTTTCTTTAGTCTCACATGACTAGTTTTGGATTAGTCAACAACCCTAACTTGAAATAATCATAACTTTGTATCTATAATGAATGTAGCTTTGAAACTAATAAACAATGTTCTTTAGTAGTTTTTATGCAATTCCTCCAGGTGTCAATACTTGGAACCTCTCAAAAAATAAGTTATAGCAAAAATGGCATACCTTGCTGAATTTTGGCTTATTCTAGAGAGAGACCTTGTAGAGTGTTCCCCACATAGAATATTTATTGAATCGACCTGAAACTGTTACACAACATACTACATAATGTACGCTAACCAAAACAAGTTTTCTTACTGAATTTGGATCTATTATGAAAAGGTTATGATGGTTTTACCGGAAACACCTTTTTTAGACTAGTTTCAGGACTAGCCACAAACCCTATTTGCCATGGAGTGTAACTCCAAAAATACAACGACCCATAAGCTGAATTGATTACCAAAGATAATTGGATATGCTTTCTCAATGGAATAGCAATTTCACGGTCTGAATCATTATAGAAAAAAAATTATCGCGAAAATGGTGAGATGACCTGTAAATAACATACCTTAGAAAGCACCATCAAAAGAATTTATCCTTCCTTGAATTCCGGCCTTCTTTTCATCACATTCCCTCAGAAATTCGGCTTAGATATCCTTTGGTTACCTTAGACAACTATATATATTCAATATGCTCAACTGTGTTTTAAATGAGAGATCCTTGACTTTTATTTATACTCTCCAAGTAGCTTCCTTAAAAACATCTTCTATGTCACTTTGCCCACTTTCCTTATTTTAGGGTTAACCCACTTATAATTTCTCCATTAAATTTATTATTTAAATAATTTATTTTGTATTCAATTTGAATTATATTACACTCATCACTTCACTTTATTATTTACCTTCTAAAATCTCTTAAACCACTTTGACTACTTTGACCTTTTGGGGCTTCAAGCCAACATATGAGGGTCCTCCAACTTCGTAAGGCCATAACTCTCAAACCGTGAGGAGTTATGTGATGTTACACATACCACCAGAAATGACATGACATTTAATATCCATATATAATATTATTACCTGAAAATATATCAAAACTCATACCGTTATCCATCAAACAAACTTGGGTCCATTACCTAAACCTGGATTCTCCAACTTCACATGGCCATAACTCTGTAACACTGATGAGTTATGTGACATTCCACATACCACCAGAAATGGAATGACATGTACTATCCATATAGAATAGTATTACCTTAAAATATATTAAAACTTATACCATTATACATGAAACAACCTTTGGTCCATTACCCAAACCTTTGTGCTACGGGGCTTTCTTCAAGGGTTGACATCAATGACAACCAACCTTAATCAACATTGTTAAACCCACTAGTAGACCCATGTGGCCCATAAATACCACTATAATGCATACTAACATCACACAAATAGAATACGAGATACATTCATGTTGAGATAGAAACAACCCCCCATGCCTTTAACTCCAACATTTGATAAGAAACATGGGGCTCCTTCTTATTCTTTAGGTGTTTTTGGACTTTCATGGCCTTGGTGAGAATCATTGTCCTATATTTGGAAATGTTTTTTTTCTAGTGAACTTTCCCTAACTCATTTACTTTGAATATCACTAGGCTCTTTGTAGGAGAGCCTTGACCCTTTCCTTGGCCTCTAAGCAAGTTTTTACAGTTAGAAACTTTCTTGAAACAAATTGTGCAAAACTTCATTTAACACCTAAAAGAAAATCTTGCAATTGCATCATGATGCACTTAAATTTTTTCCATACGACATAGCATGTATCACATGAATTTTCTTCCCATGTGATAGAGCATGTCACAAAGAAGTTTACTTCCATGCAATATCATGTCACCAAAATTTTTCCTCCTCTGCGAAATGTTGCACTAATCTTTGCTTCCATGCCATACGTCACATTGCAACAAAAATATTTTTGTGCAACATATTGCAACCACAAAAACTCCCTTTTTGAATTGTCCATAAGTTTCCTCACTTGCAATGAGGAGAATTTACAAGTAAAACGTTTCACCAAGGACAACTTCCTTTTATTGCATCATCAAAATTTTTCTTCCCCATGTTGTTTAGTGCCTTAAAATTTTTCCCATTTGATACATCACATCACAAAAAGTATCTTCTTCTTGACTTTTCACATAGAAATTGTTTTTGTGTGATACATTGTATAGAAAAAAAATTATTTTGTTGCGACACATTGCAACTCTTGCAAAATCATTATTGTGCGACATTTTGCATATAATTTTTGTACATAGTATACATCACATTTAAAAAACAAGGAGTCCTGCAGCCATGGAAAAAAAGAAGCCCGAAACTGCACGCCCAAAAAGGACCTCAAAGTGCTGACCCAATCGCATCAAATTAACACCGCACACCGAAACATAAGTGGACCTCAAAGCTCTGACCCAAGAAACCAAAAAATAAGCAACAACCCCAACATCCTTTACACAAAGCTCCAAAACCCGTGAGGAGCACAGAGACCCCCTAACCACCAAGGCTCCACGAAAACCCTGAAATTGCATCAGGCCTTGAACGAACTAGCATGGATGGATCAGCTAGATCCAACCACAAAGAGACATCTGAAAATCTCTGCGCTTAAAAAAGGCTACAACATAGATCTGAAGCACCCATGATCAGTAAAAAACTATAGGGCCAAAAAAACACTCGTGACCATATTCATTATTGGCGACGGCTAGGTAAAACCTAGGCTACAACCCAAAACCTTACGCCTCCCACCATAAACAATGAACTCCGGGATAGGGAGTCACGCAAAATCCAAGAACCATAGCATAGAAAACATGGCGAGAGGGAGGCGGTGAATAGCCTCTAGAGGACACCTCGGAATGAAGGAGAAAACTCTTGCAAGTTAAGAAGGGGCATCTCTAGCGCGTGACCTCCAGATTTGAGACAGGAGAAAATGAGAATTAACACAACCACCCAAAGAGACAATCTTAAAAAAATCCATCGCAAACAACAGACACGATGGAAAAGATCGGGGTTCTGCAACTAGGGTTTCCTGAGCTGCAGATCCCAAAGTAAGATAAAAAAGCCAACTCAATAAAATTATTTTCACTTTTCATATGATCATGAAATTCTTAATCATACTTTAATTGATTATTTTCCCAATCAAATTATTTTCAACCATCCATGTCTCTCCACCCAACCCAACACTGAATAAAACTATTGAATTTTCATTATTATATTAATATATCATATCACTTTTAATCATACTTTAATTGATTATTTTCCCAATCAAATTATTTTCAACCATCCATGTCTCTCCACCCAACCCAACACTGAATAAAACTATTGAATTTTCATTATTATATTAATATATCATATCACTTTTGAAAGTAACTTGCCATTGGACACGCCTACTTAGAAGTAACTTCACCTCTTCCATAGGGAAGATTTAAAATATATATGGATTTCAATATTTCTTTAAAAGTCATAATATTAAAGTTGAAAATCATAATAATAAAGTTGTAGAGTTTTTCTCTCAATAGAACTTCGTCCCCCAATTCCACCCACGCTCCCTTCCAAAAACACCCCTTGACCGGAAGCCATCTTATGAATCAAATTCGCTAAAGTGTTAGACTATGTTTTTTAAAGCTACATATTTAACAATTTACCATTGAAAGCCATCTTTCAATGTAATTGTGATATTGTTTTTTCCTTGTATTCTCTTCATTAGTCCCTACCTCTGGTTAGGGACTATAGCATTTGTTTGGCGGTCAACCATTATTGATCGCCTATTAACAGGTGGATTTTGTTTTATTAGTTGGTATATTTTGGAGTTTCTTAGAAGATTTAATAGAGTTATGAAAATTAAGTTTATTATTTTTATTATTTTGAAAAACATATAAGATTTTTATATTTTTCAATTTGATAATTTGAATTTTCTGATTGGGTTAGGGGTTGTAATGCGACTTAATTAACCCTTGTATGTTGAAATTTTTATCACTATTTATCAGACATTACAAATCATTTAAAAATTCAAAATTTAAAAAATAGCCACGTATTCTAATTGTTGCAATCGAGAAGGAATTGTTGCAGTCGAGTTTGTTGCAGCATGGCTATCTGCATGCACAATCTACACAAAACAGGATACCACCTATTTCATTTGTTGCATAAGAAAACCATGTCTCTACAACAGAGGAGGTGCCATGGGAGGGTGTTGTAACTGAGCACCTCATTTCGAGTATTGTACTACTCTCAACCTCTCAAATCCCCATTTGGAGTACTGTCTTACTCTAGAGAGACTCAACCTTTCTAATTTATCCTCATCATTATCGAAGTCCACAGAGTCTTCCATGGGCATTAGGGTCACGAGAGGAATAACATATTACATCCATTGAGATTTTAACCTCAATGGGAAAAAAAAGAGATTTGAATATAGACCGGGAGAAAACAATATTTGAAGCTCTACTTCGGACATTCATAACCTTAATGTGCAACACATAAATATCTAGTTTTCTGTACCTTAACTATTTCTTCAAACTCTAATGAAAATATTAGAGTACAGTACATTGAATTACAATTTCTTACCTTATAGTTATCGTTTTTTCTGTCTGAAGCCCTCACTAGGTTACATTACTATAACTCTGCAGGAAGTCTTCCTCCTGTACAAAAATATGAAAACAAAATGACTTTTCGTGTGGTTTGTCGGAAGCCCTCACTAATTGTAACTATAACTCTGCAAGAAGTCTTTCTCCTATACAAAAATGTAAAAACAAAGGCTTGGGTTACCCGGACATGATTCTACATTGTCAGCACACTGGTAAAAAAAATGGCTTAGGTTACCTAGATATGATTTTCCATTGTCAGCACATTGGTTCCTTGAAGTACTAACTGTATCATTGAGTTGAAGAGAATCATATCCAGGTAATCCGTCCAAGTTCATATGTTCCATAGCAGCCAATTCATGGATGCGCCAATCCAGACTCACTCCCTTTGCTCAGGCCCTCCATAAACCTTGTAAACCCCTCCTCTCCATGTGGATGAGAGGAGACATAGCCTCGTCATACCTTGTTCTTGGTTCTTAAACACTGGACTTACTCCCTTTGCTTAGGCCCTCCATAGACCTTTTAATCCCCTCCTCTCCCTGTGGATGAGAGGAGCCATATCCTGGTCATGTCATGGTCTTGATTTTTCAAGACGAACTTTCAAGTAATCCCTTCTAGCTACTTCTCTTATGCTCTGGGACTAGCTTATTATATTTCACTCTATGGATTAAGACCTTATGGCACTTTCTATACCTTACCTTAATACCCTAACGTTGGGCTAGTACTAAGGCTTCTGACCAAGTGGACCAAAAGCGAGCAAGGTAAAGTTGATCCCATCAATTACATTCAGTGCAAGCTGAAAGATGGAAGCCACATAGAGTCATTGTTACTGAACAATGGGAGGCCACGGATAAGATAGGAGTTCGTGAGAGGGTCACAACTATGGCCATGTTCATTCCAGTTGGTCTATGCGAACGATGAATGCTTGCAGTCTACTCAAAGGTCAGATATCTATTCCTGAGTGGAGTGTTGAAATCGAAATAAATTGTCTTCAAGGCAAAAGGATCCCATGCAATTAAGACTAAGGTTGTTGTTCTTTGCCTCATCAAGAACGAGAAGATATTCATTGCAATATCTAAAAAGATGAATTCCATGTTCGGACATGAAGAGTGCCAAAGATATTCCATCAACAACATGACATTGACGATGTATCATGCTTTGGCGGTCAATTAGATGCCTTGTGAAGTGCTACAAAACTTCGATCAGGAATTGGATTATCTCCCTGACAAGATTTTCGAATCAAACCCAACTATTTGATCAACAACATGGCATCGATGGTGTATCATGTTTCGACGGGCGATGATATTCCTTGTGAAATGTTATAAAACTGCAAGCAGGAATTGGATTATCTATCTGACAAGATTTTCGAATCAGACCTGGAAGTCGATAACCCTATAATTTATGTTTGTGTTTCATAAGGTGATATCAAGTATTGAAACTTACAATTCCAAAATTGTGTGTAAAACCATGTCGAATTTGTAAGGAAAAAATGGGCTTGCTCCATCCATATCAATGTCCACATCACATGTGAATATTGCAAATTATTTTTTGTCTCGTTCAAATTTTGTTTGAAAGTAAAAACGAGTTCCAAAGGAGGATCATGTGATGGACAATAATGAAAGAGGGACATTAGCCCAGAAATGATAAGGTGAAAGACGGGCCAGCACAAAAGACAGGTCCAATGATAACATAATATTCCCACGAAACTATACACGTGAGCTCTCCGATGAGTAGGGGAATGTCGCTTGGATTAAGATTTGTTGAATCCACCATGAAGACAAAGCAGACGAGCATCAGAACAACAACTCTGTTATGATCCATTCTTCCACTCTGAAAAGTAAACGTCCTTCAAATCTTAGTGAGACCTATTCTTAGCTATATTCACTTATATAAAAAGAGAGAAACTCTCCTATCATAAAGTACTACCTATATAAAGAACATGGAAAAGACATTGAAATTTCCATATTGATTAGGATAACCCCTAGAAACATTAATAATAGTGGCAATAGAGAAGGCGTTGAAGCAATTGCAGAGAAAAATGATGTCAAAAGATCTGCTAGAAGATGGGTCCCAGTCAGTGTGTGCAGGTGAGATTATTTAAACAATAAACAGCCTGACTTTATTCACCCTTTGCTGCTATTTCCTATAATGGCGAGTACGTCATATCCCCTAGTTTTTGTGTGCAGGTGTCATTCCTCAGATTAAATTGTGTTAAACTACTTCACCAACGACACATATTCCGAGCTGTGCATACTTGTCACAGTTAACCTTTACATGTCACGACAGTTGCATGCCAGCTTCCCTTTGGTTATGGCACGTATCCCAGAACAACAAACTAACATAAAAAAAAAAAAAACCAAAAAGCGTTTTCCTGGGCGAATTAGAAAGAGGATATAGAATGCGTGGACTGGATGGTCAAATCAATAATTATGATGGTATGCTCTATGGCGATGTGTTTTTATGATATAAAAACTAAAAATCGTTGAGTGCTTATTCCACATGAGTTCCATAAAGTACAGGGACAATGGTCTAATAAAGTACAGGAACAATGGTCTAACAGGGACAGTGGGCAGATCAGCAAGTTTTCAGCAGTCAGAGCAACAAATAGTGAAGGGTTAAGCATAAAGCAACAAATAGTGAAGGGTTAAGCATAAAACAGAGGGTCAGTTTTGGGCAGAGAATTTGATTTTCTTTAATAGCAGCATGACAATGGGACAAGAAACTTTAGAACTAGTGGAAACAAATGATATAGGGNAAGTGAAAATTGCCTCATCAGCCAAAACTGAAAAGTGGGTTTGGGTTAATGCCAAACAGTACCGGGGCATTTTAAAACGAAGACTAGCTCGTTTGAAAGGGGAGCAAACAAGGAAAAAAATGTCTCAAAGAGAAAGCACTTGGGTCCTCCGCAAGAAGCAACATTCAAACAAGTCCTCTTTGCAAATAGGTGGCAACAAGTCTAAAGGAAAAGGAAAAGTCATTGATGACTATG
>ML776791.1:1801997-1843010 GCA_009831015.1 Picea engelmannii
ATGATATCATTTTTGGAAGTAATGAAGAATCCATGAGTCAGAAATTTGCTTCTGATATGTAGCAAGAATTTGAAATGTCTTTACTTGGAGAACTAACATTCTTTCTAGGATTACAAGTACAACAAGCAACAGATGGCATTTTCCTATCACAAACAAAATACCTGAAGCAAATCCTCAAAAAGTATGGTATGGAAGACTGCAAACCTGTAAGTACACCAATGATAACTGGGTGTAATCTCAGCACTAATGATGATTCTCCTACGGTGAACCAGCCAGAATACAGATCTATGATAGGAAGTCTACTGTATCTCACTGGGACAAGACCAGACATTATGCATGCAGTTGGGATTGTAGGACGATTTCAAGCAAATCCAAGAGAGTCTCACCTTCAAGCAGTGAAAAGAATATTCAAATATCTACAAGGAACTCAAGATTTTGGACTATGGTATCCAAGGAAGGCTGATCTTACTCTTCATGCATACACTGATGTAGATTGGGCTGGAAGTGTTGATGATCGAAAGAGCACTAGTGGTGGTGCATTCTACATGGGGCCCTGGTTAGTATTCTGGTTCAGCAAGAAACAAAGTTCCATTGCCTTATCTACAACAGAAGCAGAATATGTGGCTGCAGCATCTTGTTGCACTCAACTTCTTTGGATGATGAAAACCCTTCAATACTTTCAAATAAAATGTTCAACTCCTATCTCTATTATGTGTGATAATACAAGTGCCATCAGTATCTCAAAGAATCCTGTTATGCATTCCAAGACCAAGCACATTCCAATCAAATATCATTTCTTACGAGAACAGGTGCTTGAGCAGAAAGTGAAATTGGAGTATGTTACCTCCAAAGAACAAGTGGTTGATATCTTTACCAAGCCTCTACCCAGAGAAGCGTTCGAATATCTCCGACAAAAACTTGGAGTCGTCTCTGCCATGCAGAGGATCAGGTCTAATTAAGTACAAACATTTCAATTGGTTGATGCACTGGCTAAGGGGGAGCTTATTCAGCAGATACAACATGGTTTCAGGGGGAGCATGGTATTGTCCACTCTTTGCCATTGATGTCAAAGGGGTAGAGAGAAGTCAAGTTCGAAATGGTTCGGGGAACAGAGTCAAGCCAAAGGAGTGTTGAGTCTGAATGCAATTGTTGCCATCAATGCCAAAGGGGGAGATTGTTGGCAAATATTGAACAAGCAACGATATGGTTGTTGTCATTGATGGCAACAACGAAAATGGAAGGATATGAAGGATAAAACCCTTGGGGATTCAAACGTAAGAACTCAGAAGGCACATTATTGAAGAAATTACGTGCGCAGCAAGAGATTACAGAGAAGAAGGAAGACAGAGATCCAGTGACCGTTGGATCCCATCCAAATTTCCCGAAAGGCCAACAACCGTCAGATCTACAGAAGTTGCGAGGGAGATAAGTCATCGGAGATTCGGGGATCGGGATTTCAAATGTTCAATTCACTCGACATCGAAAACCCCGAAATCGCGATACGCGATTTCACGATACGCGATTTCGCGATTTGATCACAGCCGTTAAAAGCCAAGGTGAATTCCTGACGAGATCTGGACCGTCTATTCGTGTGGACGCGTGGCAGCCTAGAGGCCCCATCGGAGAATCGGGGATCGGGACTTTGAAATGTCTAGTTCACTTGACAATGAAAACCCCGAAATCGCGATATGCGATCTCGCGATATGATCACAGTCGTTAAATCAAGCAGTGATCGGGACCATCCACGTGTAAACAGGGGGCTTCATCGGAGAATCGGGAATTGGGGTTTCACGAGTCTCGTGAACAATGACAACGAAAAACCTGAAATCACGATATGCGATTTCGCGATGTAATCGCAGCCGTTGAGCCAAGATTGCATCTGAACCGTTGATTCAACTCACGAAAGAAGACCACGTCAGCAAAGGGACACGTGGCACAACCAGGGAATGACAGGTGTCAGGAAGATTCAACACTTCAGGCACATGAATGTCACGAATCAGAGTGACACGTGGCAGCATCTAACACGTGTCAAACCACGTGTGACGTCAGCAGAGGCATCGATGATCGGGACCGTCCATTTGAGGGACAGGTGTCGAAGATCAAGGCACCATCGGCATATCGGACATCGGGAAATCGGAGTTCCTGAGGTTGAAGGAAACGAGAGATCGAAAGTCTTGAAATCTCGAAGGTATCGAGACCGTCCATTTGAGGGACAGGTGTCGGAAATCAGGAGCGAGTCGGGATATCGCAAATCGGGATATCGGAGATCTCGGGCACAAAGGTTTTGTGCATCTCGAAATCGCGATCCGCGAAATCCCGATAAGTGGGTAACAACTGTCAGCACAACAGTGAAAGAGGACAGAGGATTAGTGGATGCCAGCTGTCAGAGATAAGGATGCGGTTACAGGTAACGGTCACGTGAACCAGGGTCAGCCAGTTGCTAGCATATGAAAGGAGCGTCGGGATTTGGCCGATCGGGAAATCTCTGGGTGAATGTATTGATGCATCAAAAACTCCGTAGCCCCGACGAGGTTAGCTTGTGTTCATGGGTAATGGTCATATGGACCATTGTGTAGCCTGATGGGGCTAAAGATCGAGAATTCGGGGATCGGGAATCCTAGAGGCATGTACATTGTGACATTGAAAACGCCGAAACCCCGATGAGCTGTTTGACCGAGGTCATGTGTTGACGGTCTTATGGGGCCAAGGCCTATAGCCAGCAGGGCTAGCGCGTGGAAAGGGGCGCGCGTAAATTTATTTTAAATTTTAAACAGGAGCCCGTTTTCCTCCTAGTAATAAATATGGGACCCGATGAGCATTGAACATGTACTGGACCGATGGGCATAAGAAGGGGTCGATGCTCTTTCTACAGGTGGAAGCACAGAGGCAGAGGACAACGGTGATAGGTCGCAGAGGTCCTTTTTACAGGACGCAGAGGCCATTTTCTGACAGTAGGGATAGCTACTGGTGGGGGAGGTCACTTTGTGCAGGCAGCATGGAAGATTTGAAGAAAGAGGAACCTCCTTGTGGCAGTTGGGTGGCAGATCTACATTGACAGAGAGATCTCAGCTGTGGGTTCAGCATACACGAGATCAGAAGCATTATCTCCAGGTTTATTGAGTTGTTTAATATGTGTCCTTTGGTAACTGCCTGACAGTCTTTAGATCTGCATTTTCTCTTGAGATAATTTTTGTTACTGTCATAACCATTAGATGAAAACTACCTGATCCAGTGTGAAAATTAATGAAACGTGGTCAGCAGTAAGTATGAGGGTTAAACCCTTCAGCAGAAGCATTCTACCAGTAGAAACTAGTGCTATCTTCAGGGGGTTGAAGCTCCCTTCCAAGAAAGGCTGGTAAACCAGAGAAGGTTGTAGCCTTCTGCAGGTATAAGCTTGCGTACTAGTATGAGTCTTCACTAGTACATTGTTGTAGAATGTTTTCTTAATAATAATAATTGAAGACAGAGACAACAACAGCGGTGGTTTTCTCCCTATTTGGGTTTCCACCTTAAATCCTGGTGTTCATGTGTCCTATTCATCTGTGTTAGTTATTGTGTTGAATTACTGTTTAAAATACATCTGATAAATGAAGAAATCCATAATATGATCCCTGGATGCACTACTGCTTTCATAAGAATATACTAACTGGTCTCTATAAAGTAGAATAAGATTTTTCAGTGAAAGAAAAGTGAAAATTGTTAATAGCTCAAAACACTGATTCACCCCCCCTCTCAGTATTTTTCCAACAATAAATGAATGTCATGGAGAGAGATGACAAATTGATTTTCAATCAAGTTTAAGGGATACTTGAAAATGAAAATTCAATAAAGCTACAATCAACTTGCTTAAGCTCACAACAAAGAGTTTAAATGTGATTTATAGCAAGATAAATTCCTTAAAAGTTTTATCTTATGGGGCAACCATGAAAAAAGTTTGAAACACTTACTTCTTAACTCTCAAAGGATGGAAAAAAATTGGCAGAGCTCAAGCATGAGTGCTAAGTAATCTGCAAAGCCATAAAAATAATGCTCAAGACATCTAGGAAATCGAGCACAATTATTCCAATGAGAAAAGAATGGAATGCATGGTTGGTGTAGATAATTGGAATGAGAACGACCTCGAAGTTGCATGGCATTGCTTACAAATAACCAGTGGATCATTGTAAACAGATTTTTGAGAGCAATATCACTATTCAATAATTTTAATAAAAAAAATAAAATATACCCATTTGGGTAATCACCAAGGTGTTCGAATTGCAATTATTATCTTAGAAAACAAAATATTATGTCATGAGAAAAAAAATGTTTTCATTTGCAGTGACCATTTTTCATTCTTGGTAGAATTTTATTAGCAAGATTTTCTCCATAAACATTGATTTTTTCAATCAATACTGAGAGGGATTTGATATATATTTGAAAGAAATTTCCAATTCTATGATATATGCTTAATTTGGCTCTATATAATGGCCACAACATGAATTTTAATGGTTGTGTACCCTGCAATTGTAAAAAATCCAGTTCTTATGGGATGCATATCTTTGAAACAAATATGAATCATGGAAATAAAAAAATACCCATTGGGGTGTATTTGAATCTAGTTTCCAACGCAACTAAAATCATTCAAAACAAATAAATATTGAAGGAGAAATATAAATTTTACTAGCAGACACTCCAAAATGAATGAATTCTCGTTGAATGATGTTTTCTCCTTGGATTGTGTGCATTTCCATCATTGTTTCTTATTTTTCATTGCAAATATTCTTCATTGGATCATCAATGGCCTCCCATGGAACACTACCATGGAATTATCAGGCCTTTAATACCAAACAAGCTCTGATACCATTGTTAGACATATAAATTAGAGATAAGCATGTATTACATATTATTCATCAATATGATACATTTATAAGAGTAATTTGGATTACCTTTGGATTCATATTCCAAGGTTTCATCAATAACCCTAGTGGATTAGATTTCCAATAGTTTCTCTCACCTCCACATGCGTTGTAACTCAGTTAACTGATGATTGCATGGACCAATTAACTAGGACTAGGTAGTAGATTACCTCAATTTTTATCAATGAGTGTATAGATCTCTCTAGATCACTAATATGGCACATTCACTTAGCCATGTAGAGTATATCATGTATATTATTCATTTTACTAATTCAATTAATACAATTGATTCTTTCTCTCAAGCTTGTCTCTCTTTATCTTTTCTCTCTCGTAATCTTTATGTGAATTTTCTACTAGCTAGGTTCTATATGCAAGTTTCATTGAAACTTCACATGGTATTAGAGATTTGTTTCTAAGAGAAATCACATAGGCACTTTATTTGCAGGTTCATGAGGAAGATGCAGTCAGAAAGAATGGAATTTTTGTCGAAAATTATTCTCATGCCACACAACTATTTCAAATGGAAGATACAAATTCTACATCAACAATGGCTACAAAGTTTGAGAAAGAAGTATCGAGAAAAAACATGTATATCAACCTCATGGATGAGGCCTACAACCTTATTTGTATTTAAATGTCCCCTAACCTATTGTTTCACATTGAAGCTTGTGATACTCCAGATGTGATTTGGACAAAATTGGAAGATCTCTTTGGAAAAGAAGACAAGATGAGAGGCAATATTCTCAAGGTAGAGTTGAATTCCTTGGATTTGAGAAGATTTGATAACATCCATGACTTATTTACAAAGTTCAAGTCCCTTTTTTTTAATCTAAAGGGATCTAGTATTGAAAAATCAAATCAACACAATCAGTTGATCCTTTCAATTTTGTCAAAACTTGGTCCAGAGTATGTTATGTTTGTCTCAAGATTCCATATAGTGAGATTCACTTCAGGAGTAGTGTGGAAAATGCCTACATTGGATTCATTTATTGAGTCCCTATTGCATGAGCAAGATAATCTCATCAAAATGGGGAGAATCAAGGGTTCCAATGTGCATGCATTTGTTGTGCATGAGAGAATCAACACATTCAATCCAAATTCAAAGCAGAAAGCAAAGGGAAAGGTGAATTTGAAACATAACAAGGAAGTCAATTCAAAATCCTTTGAATATTCCTATGGATTTAAAGGTGGAAAGGAAAAAAAAGGGAAGTCAAAATGTGGTTACTATAACCGTGTCTATCATCTTGAATCATCATGCATGAAAAAGACAATATATCTCATGGAAAAGGCCCTTCAACAAAACTATTGTGGGGATTGCATTCCCGAGAATGCCAAGAAGAATCTAGGATACCAACCGCTAGACAAAAGAAGTAATTATCATGCTTTAATTTCTATTCATTCTTCTCTTGATGCATGGATCCTAGATTTAGGTGCATCCCATCATAGGGAATCCTATTAAATTTTTTTATCTTATATTACTGCATGCGCGGGTCCTCCCATCCCCATGGGTGATTATACTCTAGTAGAGGTCACTGTACAAGGGAGACAATAACTCCAACATGGAATTTTTGAGAACATATTGTATGTTACAAAACTCTCTATGAATCTACTCCCTCTTTATCAGATAACAGATTCTGACACAGGAAAAAGGGTGGAATTCACACTTGATTCCATAACCATATATGACATGCATAATAAATCCAAGATTGTTGTTTGTGAGGTAAATCACGAGTCTCGTTTGTATACATTCAGTAAGATAATTGCTAAATCTGATTATGCTTTACTAATGAATCATGATGATAAAGACTAAGGAATGAAATATTTGGTCATTTAAACTTCAAATACATGCAACGACTCATCCAACAGGGAATGTTCATAGGCTGTCCCGACATACAATTTTCCAAAGAAGTTTGTCAAGGATGTGCTCTTGGAAAACAACCTCAAGTGAAGTTTGAGAAAGGGAAGACTCGGAGGGCCTCCTCTCTCTTGGAGCTCATTCACAATGATCTCATGGGACCCTTTCCACATCCATCCATCAACAAATCAAGGTACGCGGTTACATTTATTGATGATTTCTCATGATACACTTGGGTGTATTTTCTCAAGAAGAAGTCCAAAGTTTTTGAGCATCTCAAAGACTTCAAAGCTTGTGTAGAGACTCATTCTGGGATGAAGATCAAGATCCTCAACATAGAAAGTGGGGAGGAATATGTGAATCAATATGTCTAACATGTTTGTTCAGAGGAAAGTATACAAATGAAACATACATTACCATACACTTCGTAGTAGAACGGGTATCCGAGAGGAAAAACATATCCCTCAAGGAGATGGCCACTTGCATGTTGCATGCAAGGTTGCTTTGGGTTGAGGAACTTAACTGATCCAACTACATTTAGAATAGATAACCTGATAGATATTTCAAGGATATGACTCCCTTTGAGGAATTGAGTGGAAACAAACTGGAAGTCACCCACTTCTGAATATTTGGATCACATGTGTGGGCCCATGTACCGTTTTAAAGAGGAAAGCATTAGATACTCAGAGCATCACATGCAAATTTGTGGGATATGTTGATGGTGTGAAGGGTTAAAGGACAATTGATATCTCAATTGATAAGCTCATTACTGAGTGAAGTTTCCATTTTGAGGAAATTCCCTTGTATGCACCATTGGAGCCACATGCAGAGACCTTTGCACTTCTGTTTGCACCATACATCATAGATGATGATTCCACTCATTTAGATCATGGTTTAGATACAAGGTTCAAATTTGATTCAGAATATGATGAACCATCGTAGATGCCCAAGTGGGAACAAACCACCCTACAGGAAGCATGTGACCTTATGGGGGATCGAACGGATCAAAGGTGGATGAGGTCCTAGTTTGAGGAGCCTCCTCATGCACTTATAGGGATTTCACTGAAATTCCATCTAGAAGTGTGAAACTATTGATGGTTGAATGTGCTCTCTAAATGTGGTGGTTTTGGGATCACCACAAACCAAGAGGCTAGTAGAAGTAGATTTCTTCTACCAAATGGTGATGGTGGTTTAAGGAAGACCAAAAACCAATCTGGTGGTTTACAAATGACCACAAACTTTGGAACTTGGCTCCAAGTCTCAATGGTTTATGGAATATTTCCTAAGTTATCTAGAATTTGAATTTGATGTCTTATGCTAATTGGAAGTGCTCTCAAATGTTGGTTTAAAGATGACCATAAATTATTGTCTAGTAGAAGTTGAAGTTCTTCTACTAAGTGGAGGTTTAAGGAATACCACAAACCGTTTTCTAGAAGAAGTTGCAAGTCTTCTACTAAGTGGTGGTTTATAGAAAACCACAAACCAATCTGGTGGTTTTGGGTGACCACAAACCAAATAATGCTCACTTGTCATTATTTCTTTTTACTACTTGAATGATAGGAAATCAAAACTTGAAGCCTAACTAGCATTCACTGATGTTGTTCCCCTTATCAGGGACAAGGTGAGAAAATGGATACAAATTCAAAAATGAATTATTTGGTATGACTGATATATCTTCTTGACTATTGATGACAATTGCCAAGAAGTCATCCACCCATAGTGATTCTTCAACCTTGCATGTTTCTTTTGTTTAGAAAATATATTTGAAGGGTGATTGTGCTTTCCACAATGCTCACAAGGATGAATATCAAAACATTGATCTTCCATGTGGCCAACTCCTTGACAATGTTGGCATTTAAGAATCTTCTCTTGAACTAGAGCAGGTGAATATGAACTTTGTTGTAGCAGTCCAACACTTTGGAACTAGATTGGTTTGGTAGAATCTGGAATGTGATAGGTCACTTCAATTTTGTATCCAAGACCTTTTCTATGCTTGTTTTTTGTTATTTCTTCCCAAGGTTTGATTATGGGCTTGGAAAGTGAAATCAAAACTTGTTTATGAAAAATTTAATGTTCGTTTGAATATGCTTCTGAAGTGGTGTCACTTATTTGATTATGTGTTGGTTACTGATAGGAATCATTCCCAAATTCAAAAAGAGAATTGTTTTGAACAAGGACTAGTTTAGAATGATGATTCTTTTGTTTAGTTCTTCTTGTTGGAGTTGTGATTCAAGCTGGAGAAATTTGATTTTGTCTTTCGAAATTTGTAAACATGTTCGAACATCAACAAGAGTTGTTATGTCATTTGTGATTGTAGAGTCTTAGAGTGTTCAATAACTCTACAAATTAATCAATTTGATTTATTTAGACATTGACTTAGACCTCAATGGTTTCTGGCAATTCCACCCTTTAACAATGAGACTCTACAATTCAAATTCAGAAAATGAAGGGTGTCAGATTCTACCGAAAATGCACTTGTTTACAATGTAATTCCACTTGCAAAAAGACTGTTTGCAAGTTACAATTATTCTTGAAAATGAAAGACTCAATTATTCATGAAATGAATGTCATAGAGAGAGATGACAAATTGATTTTCAGTCAAGTTGAAGGGAGAGTTGAAAATGAAAATTCAATAAAGCTATAATCAACTTTCTTAAGCTCAAAACAAAAAGTTGAAATGTGATTTATAGCAAGCTAAATTCCTTAAAAGATTTATCTTATGGGGAAACCATGAAAAAAGTTTGAAAGACTTACATCGTAACTCTCAAAGGATGGAAAAAAATTCGCAGAGCTCAAACATGAGTGCTATGTAATCTGCAAAGCCATAAAAATAATGCTCAAGACATCTAATAAACCGAGCAAAATTATTCCAATGAGCAGAGAATGGAATGCATGGTTGGTGTAGATGATTGGAATTAGAACGACCTTGAAGTTGCATGGCATTGCTTACAAATAATAGGTGGATCGTTGTGGATGGATTTCTGAGATAAATATCACTATTGAATAAGTTTAATAAAAAAAATAAAATATACCCATTTGGGTAATCACCAAGGCGTTCCAATTGCAATTATTATCTTAGAAAACAAAAGCTTTTGTCATGAGAAAAAAATGTTTTTCACTTGCAGTGACCATTTTTCATTCTTGGGTGAATTTTATTAGCAATATTTTATTCATAAACATTGATTTTTTCAATCAATATTGATAGGAATTTGATATATATTTGAAATAAATTTCTAATTTTATGATATATGCTTAATTTGGCTCTATATAATGGCCACAATATACATTTTAATGGTTGTATACCCTACAATTGTACAAAATCCAGTTCTTACGGGATGTATATATTTGAAACAAATATGAATCATGGCAATAAAAAAATACCCTTTGGTGTGTATTTGAATCTAGTTTCCAATGCAACTAAAATCATTCAAAACGGATAAATATTGAAGGAAATATTTTTTTTTTACCAGCAGGCACTCCAAAATCAATGAATCCCCCTTCAATGATGTTTTCTCCTTGGATTGTGTGCATTTCCATCACCATTTCATATTTTTCATTGCAAATCTTCTTCATTGGATCATCAATGGCCTCCCATGGTACACTACCATGGAATTATCAAGCCTTTAACACTAAACAAGCTCCGATACCACTGTTAGACACACAAATTAGAGATAAGTGTGGATCACATATTATTCATCAATATGATACATTTATAAAAGTAATTTAGATGACCTTTGGATTCATATTCCAAGGTTTCTTGACTCTCGATGACCGTTACAATATCACTTAGCGTTTTACATTCTTTAAAGTGGATAATACAATAACCCGAGTGGATTAGGTTTCCAACAATTTCTCTCACCTACACATGCGTTGTAACTCAATTAACTGATGATTGCATGGACCGATTAACTAGGACTAGGTGGCACATTACCTCAGTTTCTATCAATGAGTATACAAATCTCTCTAGATCACTAATATGGCACATTCACTTAGCCATGTAGAGTATATCATGTGTATTATTAATTTTACTCATTCAATTAATACAATTGATTCTTTCTCTCAATCTTGTCTCTCTTTCTCTTTTCTCTCTCGCAATATTTATGTGAATTTTCTACTAGCTAGGTTCTATATGCAAATTTCACTGAAACTTCACATGGTATTAGAGATTTGTTGCTAAGAGAAAGAACATAGGAACTTTATTTGTAGGTTCATGAGAAAGATGCAGTCAAAAAGAATGGAGTTTTTGTCTGAAATTATTCTCATGCCACATAACTATTTCAAGTCGAAGCTAAAAAATCTACATCAACTCAAATGCAAAGGATTGTACCAAATAAAAATGGCTACAAAGCTTGAGAAAACTTTATCGAGAAAAAAACATGTATCTCAACCTCATGGATAAGGCCTACAACCTTATTTGTATGTAAATTTCCCTCGAGCTATTGTTTCACATTGAAGCTTGTAATACTCCAGATGCGATTTGGACAAAATTGGAAGATCTCTTTGGAAAACAAGACAATATGAGAGGACACATGCTCAAGGTAGAGTTGAATTCCCTGGATTCGAGAAGATTTGATAACATCTAGGAATTATTTACAAAGTTCAAGTCCCTTGTTTTTAATGTAAAGGGATGTGGTATTGAAAAATCAAATCAACACAATTAGTTGACCCTTTCTATTTTTTCAAACTTGGTTCGGATTATGTTGTGTTTGTCTCAACATTCCATACAGTGAGATTCACATCAGGAGTAATGTGGAAAATTCCTACATTGGATTAATTTATTGAGTCGCTAATGCATGAGCCAGATAAGCTCATCAAAATGGGGAGAATCAAGGGTTCCAATGTGCATGCCCTTGTTGTGCATGAGAGAAGAAACACATTCAATCCAAAGTCCAAGAAGAAAGGAAAGGGAAAGGTGAATTCAAAACACAAGAAGGAAGTCAATTCCAAACCCTTCGAAGATTCCTATGGATTTAAAGGTGGAAAGGGAAAAAAGGGAAGTCAAAATGTGGTTACTATAACTATGTCTATCATCTTGAATCATAATGCATGAAAAAGACAATAGATCTCATGGAAAAGGTGCTTCAATAGAAAAATCATGGGGATTGCATTCCCGAGAATGCCAAGAAGAATATGGGATACCAACCGCTAGACAAAATAGGTAATTCTCATGTTTTAATTTCTATTCATTCTTCTCTTGATGCATGGATTCTGGATTTAGGTGCATCCCATCATAGCGAATTATCATATTTTTTTTATATTATATTATTGCATGCGTGGGTCCTCCCATCCTCATGGGTGATTATACTCTAGTAGAGGTCACTAGACAAGGGAGACAATAACTCCAACATGGAAGTTTTGAGAACATATTGCATGTTCCAAAAATCTCCATGAATCTACTCCCTCTTTATCAGATAACACATTCTGACACAATAAAAAGGGTGGAATTCACACTTGATTCCATAACCATATATGACATGCATGATAAATCCAAGATTTTTGTTGGTGAGGTAAATCACGAGTCTCATTTGCATACATTCAGTAAGATAATTGCTAAATATGATTATGATTTACTACTGACTCATGCTGATAAAGACTCTGGAATGAGATATTTGGTCATCTAAACTTCAAATACATGCAATAACTCATCCAACAGGGAATGGTCATAGGCTTACCCGACATACAATTTTTGAAAGGAGTTTGTCAAGGATGAATTCTTGGAAAACAACCTCAAGAGAAGTTTGAGAAAGGGAAGGCTTGGAGGTTCTCCTCTCCCTTGGATCTAATTCACAGTGATATCATGGGACCCTTTCCACATCCGTCCATCAACAAATAAAGGTACGTGCTTAAATTTATTGATGATTTTTCATGATACACGTGGGTGTATTTTCTGAGGAAGAAGTCCAAAGTTTTTTAGCATCTCAAAGACTTCAAAGCTCATGTAGAGACTAAGTCTAGGATGAAGATAAAGATCCTCCACATAGAAAATGGGGGGAATATGTGAATCAATATGTCTAACATCTTTGTTCAGAGGTAAGTATATAAATGCAACGTACATTACCATACACTCCGTAGTAGCACGAGGTGGCTGAGAGGAAAAATAGATCCCTTAAGGAGATAGTCACTTTCATGTTGCATGAAAGGTTTCTTTGGTTTGAGTCACTTAACTATTCCAACTACCTTCAAAACAGATCTCCTCATAGATATGTCAAGGATATGACTCCCTTTGAGGCATGGAGTGGCAACAAACTTGAATTTACCCACTTCCAAATATTTGGATCATGTGTGTGGGACCATGTACCCTTTGAAAGAGGAAAGCATTAGATCCTCAGAGGATCGCATGCATATTTGTGGTATATATTTATGGTGTGAAGGGTTAAAGGATGATTTATATCTCAACGTATAAGCTCATTATTGAGCGAAGTTTCCATTTTGAGGAAATTCCCTTGTGTGCACCATTGGAGCCACATGAAGAGACCTTTTCACTTCCTCTTGCACCATACATCAGAGATGATGATTCCACTCATTCAGATTATGGTTAATATATGAGCTCTGAATTTGATTCAGAATATGATGAGCCACTGCAAATGCCCAAGTGGGAGCAACCCACCCTACAGGAAGCAGGTGACCTTGTGGGGGATCCAATGGATCAAAGGTGGATGAGGTCCTAGTTTGAGGAGCCTCCTCATACACTCATAAATACCAAATGAGTGATTCCCATGCATTTATATATGGTTTTAGATTCATACCCACAGACTGATGCAAATATTGTAGGGAATCCCTTCTAGGAAGCCGTTATGCAGGAAGAATATAGCTCTCTTCTCAAGAACTAGACTTGGGATCGATTTCTACTTCGTTAAGACATGAAACTTGTCATATGAAGATGGTTGTATAGGACCAAGAAGGAATCATAAAGATAGGTGATAAAGTACAAGGAAATACTTGTTTCCAATTTTTTTCAACAGATCCACAAGATAGACTATGATGAGATCTTTCCTCCAGTAGCAAAGATGGAATCCATATGGTTGGTCCTTACCATTGAATTAGCAATGGGGTGGGAATTTCACCAAATGGATGTGAAGAATTCCTTTCTTCATGGGGATATCTTAGAGGATATTTACATTGATTAGCCTCAGGGGTTCATACAAAACTCATCCTTAGTATGTTGACTAAAAAAGACACTCTATGGCCTCAAGAAGGCACCTAGAGCATGGTATGCAAAGATGGATGCTTATTTTCTTTCTCAACACTTATTTAAATAAAAATCGAATCCAAACATATACATGTTGAGAACCTCAGACTCCTTGTTGATCTTATCTCTATATGTTGAATAACTCTTGATCATAGGAAGTTCAGCCTCAACAATTTCTATGGTCGAAGACATTTTGCATGACAAATTTTCTATGACCAACATGGGTCCACTGCGATTTTTCATTGGTATTGAGATCATTCATGATGCTTCAAGCATCAAGATATCTCAAAATAAGCATGTCAGGGATCTCATGGTTATATTCCACATGACCAAAAACATGTTGGCAGCCACACCCTTTTTGTTTGGGGTACATCTTGAGGATGGTGGGGATACTTCATTAGTGGAAAACACCTTTTATTGGCAACTTGTGGGGAGCATTCTATATCCCACCACACCTGATGTTATGGGATTTTTTCTCATAGCAATCTCATTAAATAATTAGTAAGATATCCTTAGGATCATCCTAGTTATCTTAGACAGAAAAGGGGTAAACTTATGGATTTCCTAGATCTAGACTCACACACATAGATTCATAATAATAAAGAGTGGGGAAGATTTTCATACCTTTATTGAGGTGGTACTTTGTATTTCCTGGCTGTTGCAGTCCTAAAATTACAGCTCCAAGCTCCACAACCTACTTCCTGTATACAAAATACAAACAAAACCATCTCTTTTTCTCTCTTAAGGATTAGATTCCTAGATCCAATCTACTTCTAATAAGATCTATCAAGGTATGAATAAGATATATCATTCATTAAATGAACACAAATGATATGAGGGGAAAACCAAATGATCTATCATTAATCATAAGAACATTACGTCAAGGCATGCATACCTCAAATGTTGATGTAATCTCCTTTAGCCTCATTTTTCCTTGCCTCTCCTTGCAGTTCCTTGGTCAGGCTAGGCTTCACTGAATTCTGGCTATAGTTGATGGATACCTCTGCAATTGGAAAAAATCACAATACCATTCAATTCTTCCCCTTCTTTCTCAAGGTTTTCCTTTTTTATATAGCTCTTGGAGGAGGCTTGGTAGAGGCTTCTAGATCTTATAGAGGCCACTAGAAACTTGAATGATGTGAGTACCTAGGACTTTGAACCAAATATCCAACTCATCCATCTCCTCTCACCTCGTAACTCTCTAATTCTCGAAGTTTTACAACACCTCACTTGTTGAGCCGTTAGTCTCGAGCGAGGGCCTCACTTATTGTCTACTAGGTGTCTCGTGAGGACCTCCAAAAGTGATCCAAAAGGGGTCAAACTTTAGGAAAAAGGTGTATTCTGGCCTTTATTCTCTGATGGCTTCCTCTCTAGCCTATAGGGTGGAAATTAAGGCTATAATATATTCCCACTAATTTGTGAGGTCAGGAAAGGAGTGGATGGCCGAAATACATTACAATAATGTCCATGTGAGGTAGCGCAAGGAGAGATTAAAGGAGGTTCAGAAACCAAAGAAGTCCTGCAATAAAACACCAAAGATGAGAGCATATATAGACCAATCCCCTAGGTATACATACTCATAATCTGAATGAGCATGGATTCCAAACAATACACTGTGGATCCATGATAGGAAATGCTAGAGGATGGACATGAAAGAATATGTAATCGATCCATGTCATCAATAATACCCTAGCCATGAGAAAATAAAATGTGGATCTAGGTCATGAACTCAATCATAGCCACCAAAAAATACAATGTTGATATATGTCAGGAACATAATCATAGCCAACGGATAGAATGTGGATCTATGACACAACATATAGATATAAGGAAGACAACGAGCAATCAGGAGAGTGCCCAAAAGTATTCATATACAAGTGATATACTCCATCACAACTTGGGAGGGGATGTTGTAAATGAATGATGTGGCCCCAAACCCAAGGTCTTTGTCCCAAACCCTGATGTTACGAATCTACGACATGTGAATAGATGAGTTGATGTTGAGCATGGTAGAAGTCGTTTGATTACTGGTCATTGATGTATACTGTTAACACTATTAACAGACGTGAGGGGGCCCACCGGTGATGAATATGGACCCCAAGGTACCTAGTACAATCTAGCGAGTTTGAATAGAGGATATGATGTCTAACACTCATATAATCAATCGATCAAGATTCATGATGAGGCATGCCACTGAGGACCTCAAGCTCCAAGTACTAGCTGGTTTCTATATCATTATCCTAGATAATGTGTTGAAGTATATAGGAAGATATCCTTCGAAGGAGAGCGTTGATGTATCCCCCATCAATCGACATGGAACATACACCAAGAGATGATGTGAAGAGAGAGTATCACAAAGTACAACTGACATAAGGATGACCGAATCAGAAAGTCAACAAAGCACCAGATGATTGACTTAGGCTTAAAATTCCCTTGAACATATAACACAACACAAATATGACTTGGCATCACTAAATAAGAGCTCGACGAATATAGTGCAACAATGTAGGAGGCATTGAAGCACTCTCCATGATGATTGGAAGATTAACCAGTCATAGGCATATCTTAGACTCATATTACTGGGACGACTCTTAGGTAAGATAAAACCAAACTATATGATGAGGACTCAAACATGTTCCATGTTCAAGGGAAAATTGATTGATTCTTCGATTTTGAGAATAGACCAATGGTGAAAAACACCCACTCTTTCTTTTTGTATGTGTTGTCTCCTTCATGGTTTAATGAGCATGAAAGAATGACACAAGTATGCTCGGTACCTTTTTTGTGTCCTTTTATGAGTCTGAAAAAGAGATAAAATTTTACTCGACGAGAGAGAGTGAGTGGCTTAACAACATACTCCTATGTTCCAAGTGCATGGAACCGACCTAAAAAATGAGGAATGAAAATGGTGCTGGAAAGTGAGATCCAATCTTAGCATTTGTTTTCTCCATGGGTAGGTGGATTCAAAATGAAGACCAAATAACGCAAGAGGCGGATGGTCAAGGTTACTCCATAGCAATAAGCAAGATTTTGGGAAAACAATAGCACAATGGTGGGAGGCATGAAGCAAGCAACAAATGCATAGAAGACCATTAAGAAACATAAAAAACAATTTGAGGACCCCCACGGGATGTGGCCAAAATATATATGAAGAGACATGGATGAGGTTCAATATTCAAGTCATGATGGAGCTAAAGGAGGGCTCCCGGGCCTACAGGAAAATGTAGCATGGGCACCAAACAAAAATTCAGGTGCTATCTAAGGCACCCATGAAGGGTAGAACTACCAAACTAGTTACGAAATGCAAAATCAGTGTCTAAGGTCACAACTAGGCAGGTTCAAACCTAAGGCATAATGATGAAATTATGGACGGTTAATAATGCAAAGCAGAATATGCAGGGAAAAACCTATCCCTATATGCCAGGTGAGAAACACGTACCTCAAGTGTAGTGGACAACACCATCTTCGTAAAAAAGTCCTTAGAATCCTATTAATCACATTTAAACTAGACTCCAAAGTCAATTAAAGTAAAAGTGGAATAAAAATAAAATGAGCTCATATAAAAATAAAAACCCACCTTTTGTGTCTCATGGTGAAAAACAAATTTTTTATTTTCCAAAAAGTTGTAAAAGGAAAACTCACCTTGGGGAAAACTCATTCTTCACTTTGCAAGAGAGGAGTTTTGAGATCTTGAGAAGGAAGCCCTTATCCAAGAGAAGGTTTGTGGAGCTTGGTGTGAATATTTCCTTTAACCCTTTAGCAAGTGTGATCCACGTAAGTACTAGAGAGAGTGTGAACATTGTTGTGAGTTTATTTGAGGCTTTTGGGGAATAATGTGCAACTGATAATCCCACAGGGCAGTCGATCGAACCAATCTCAAGGAGGCATCGCGCGACACCTTGACGTCATCACGTCGGGACTTGCATGAAAATATGAGGCTGTCATGCAGGTCCATGTGTGACGCCCTTAGGGTGTCTAGAAAGGCCAAGGAAAATTCCTTGGGTTGTCATTTGAGTGCCCATTGATGAGGGTTTAATGAGCAAGCTCAATTTTGAGGGACATTTTACTGATGGGTCTCTATTTTCCTTATGTTCTGGATGCATACAACGAGGTGAAAATGATTGAATGGAAGGAAAGGAAACATGAAGTAGATGACTATGCCACATAAGGGGACAATATGATGTTGGCAACTCTCTGGGAGTGTGGGCTCTTGAAGTTCTTACGTTGCCCAATGTTTGGCTCCCTTGAGTTGTTACTAGACCAATTGGTCCGATATTGGGAAATTTACCACAATTGTTTCATTATCTAGGGAAAATTCCTATAGCTAGACATAGATGACATATAGTTTTGCACTAGGATATCATGGAAAGGTGTACACAGGCGAGTGGGTTAAGATAGGTAGAGGTGATCATTTCTTCATGAGTTATATTGAGGAATAATGTCTGGTTGGTGCTCGAAAGATGAGCAGCCAGATCCCCATGCTCGGAAGATGAGCGGCCATATCCCCATCCATGATATTGTGGATATTCCACTGAAGACCATTCTCTTATGCATTACCCATAATTCAGGATCCACAACCCCTCATTTGGCTTCCAGGTCCAACATACAAGTAGCTCTAATGTGCCTAGAGCCTACAATGTTCAACTGGTGTGAGGGATTCCTTGCTAACATGAAAAACCAACTGACTTGCTGCAAGAAGGGTAAGCAAAAGCAATTTAGGTATGGTTCCCTTCTCATGAATATTTTCCTGGAGCGAGTGCCCCAGTTGGAACCTCGGATAGTGTTGGTTCATCCAATGACTTTAGACCCATGGATGGTGTTTTGGGCTTAGTATATGGCATGGCTAACAGGGGGAAAACATCGTGATCATTATGGGTTGGATTTTCTATATGGAGGCGATGCCAAATTGTGAGCATAGATGACTTCCCATATGCAAGGACAGACTTCTGTCATGACTCAGAGTTGCCACTTCCCCAGGCGAGGCATGCGGCCCCATGGGTGAGTGTTTTTAAGTTTTGTCATATTTCCATTTTTTTTGGGTATTTTGGAATATATGATTTTTTTGATGGGTACATACTGACACAGTTTTATGTTTTGCAAATATAGGACTAGAGCGTCCAGAAGGGTGGGGCAGAGATCATCGTCGTAGAATCGATGAGGAATCTTCAAGATGGGAAGGATGTGGTAGTAATGAAGAAATGTGTCGTGTCAGGCATAATTTGAAGGGGATGACCATGGGAGTCCCACGTATACGAAAGCATGATGTGCCCCCGTACCTTAGGTGACATGTGAGGGGTGTGTCTATCCATTTTCATCAACTTATCCATAAGGTAGCTCAGATAGTGTTGTGCTACAATGAGGATCGGGATTGAGTAGCTCCCGGAACCCCATTTTTGTACTAGACACATATATTATCCGATCAACACATTTAATTATAAGGAGGCCAATAGAGCCCCAATTTTTATTATGCACCACTTTTTTGGAAGGATGTAATCAAACTTTGCTATTATATATATACATGTTTTGTTTCGGTTGCTACCTATGGTTGTCTAAACGATGTGACTATGACCCCATGTTGTATGTACATGCATTCTTACAAAAATAATTTTAATGAGACAAATGCCAATATAACACATAGTGACCCAGGTGGATATCAGTGGCCACCCAGCTTTTCTGACTGGCTCAAAACAATTTTCTAGCAATTTTTGCAATTTACTATTTTTAGCAGTTTTTAATTTCTGGGGCCATTTTGAGGGCCCAAATGAAGGTTTTTTGAGATCTAGGTTCTCACTTATATCCAAAGGAATGATTGATCCCCACAAATGAATATCCTCGGCAATACCTTTCCAACGAGCTATCACATGCCTAAAATGGAGATTGTATGCAAAAGTTATGACCTCAAGAAGTTGATGTACTCACTTACCCAAATGGGGCCCACATGACTTTTGGTGCTTCATCTTGTAGGGTTAGGTTTTCAAATGTCTAGGGTTTTTGGAATTCTTGTTTATTGTAAAAATTCCTTCAAAGCCTCATTGTAATCATCTTCTTGCAAACGTGAGTAGCCGTCACATCTCTTCTCAGAGATAAGCTGCCACCATTCTAGCGAGTCTTTCACTCTGTGTTTTTATAGTCTATGTACATTTCTTTCATTAATAGAAATTGTGTATTACTGTATATCTGTTTTTATGGTTGCATATCTGATACATTTTTCTTATATTATTGAATATCTGTGATATCTCTATGCATTTATTTATTATATCTCTGATCTCATTTCGTGCTGAAAATAATCTGGATCAGTGGTATCAGAGCAGGCTGCTCTTGATCGTTTTTCAGTGCATGTCCCCGATGAGGTCCGAGTATAGAAATTTGGGTCTCGAGCTTGTCTCTCTTGAATACAATCGCTCTCGCACACCCAAGAAACCCTCAATGGAGGAAGAAAAGAAAAATGACGGAGCAGATGATCCTATCAATCTGTTGCTTGAGCAAGCTCTCACGCAACAGAGGGACGAAATGATGGAGAATTTTTCCCACATCCTTCAAAGCCTGCCGATAAAAGAAGGTGCATCTTCATCAAGCGACCACTTTGGAGGAACATCGCCTTTCAAGGTACAAGTTAATTTTGATATTCGTGTACTTGAAGGACAGATAGATGTAGAAGCCCTAGAAAAATGGTTAACTTTGCTAGAAGGTTATTTCTCTTTTCACAATTTTTCCAACAAAGAAAAGGTCACCTTCACACTCCTTAAAGCTCTGCCTCATGTCAAACATTGGTGGGAAACTTACTGGGAGAAAAATTCCACAGAGAAGTTTGGAATATACGGGGCCGATCCCACTTGGGATTTTTTTGTGGATGTGGTAAAGGAATAGTATTACCCTGTTGGCAACTATGAGGACCAGTACATGAGATGGACCACACTACAAAAAGAGAGGGGCCAAGAAGTTTCGGAGTTCAGTAATACCTTCCATACCTTGCGCACCAAGATGGGTATCAAAAACTCTGAGTGATATTTGGTTCTGAAATACCATGGGGCTCTACACAGATACATCCAGACTGAAATGGATTTTCTGGACATCTAATGACTCGATGCTACTTATCGATATGTTGTTAAAATCAAGTAGAAATTTAAGCACAAGAACAAATGGAAGTTCGGGTATGCAAATCTGCAACAACCGAAGTATGAAAAAGACGGTGCTAACAAACAGTCTCCTGAAAACCAGTCCAAGACACAAGAAAAGAAGGGTCACAGGAAAACAAAGAAGGACACTGAAAAATGGTGCGAGTTCCACAAAATCCCCTGGCACAACACAGATGAATGTCGCTCAAAACAATCATTGGTGGCCGAGATTAAAGACAAAGAGCTAAACTTTGATTCATAATCTGTTCTGAAAATAATGGTAAAGGACTCATCATTGACGTGGACCCCACTTCTATTTTCACGACCGCAACAATTCAACCAGAAGAACCAACAAATCCTAAAGAGGGGGAGCACCTTTTTCATTCACATATGTGGGTGAAGGGGACCCCGCTGCATTTTATTGTTGACAACGGAATCCAGAAGAACCTCATCTCAGCAGAGGTCATCAAATAGTTGGGATTGTTGACAACACCACGCCCACAGCCATACAACATCGGGTGGCTTCTCCAAGGATGAGATCTCCCTGTCAGCCAACAATGTCGATTGTCATACAACATCCAAACCTTCAAGGATGAGGTATTATGTGATTTTGCCCCACTGGATGTCTGTGATGTTCTCTTGGGCCAACCATATATGTGGAAGCGCCATGTTGTTTACGAGTCTTGACCCTACAGTGTCATTGTTTCTCTGGGGGATCATCTCTACAGAATACCAGAGGTAGTTCCAAATACTGTTCCACCTAAAAAGTGTCACAAGGTAGTATCTCATACTACAAAATTTATCTTCTTCACAATCTGTTCAAAAGGAGAACAAAAGGACACTGCAACCACTACAACCTCGCCCCAAACACCTTCTATCAAACGGTAGCAAGTCGACAAGGTTGAAGAAAAGTGCAAAGATTCCTTCTGCACATCATCTTATCATGTAGCTCAACTTGCTGAATATCCTCAACATCAACAGGTTCGTGACAAACTTCCACAAACTGAGCAGTGCGACGTCTCCAGCAAGGCAAGCATCTCACAAAGATGCAGATTTAGCAAACGCTTTTCCCTCTCCCCCGAGAACTCAACACAATGGATACCATTGCTTCCTAAGGAGGTAGGATTGATCCAAGTGGATATCATTGGCCACCCACCTTTTCCGACTGGCTCAAAATAGTTTTCTGGCAATTTTGGCAATTTACTATTTTTAGCAGTTTTTAACTTCCGGGGCCATTTTGAGGGCCCAAATGAAGGTTTTTCATGATATAAGTTATTAGTGATAGTTTATGGCATTATTAAGCCCCCAAATTGAATCTCCTCGACAATACCTTTCCAACGAGCTATCACACGCCTAAAACAGAGATCATATGAAAAAGTTATGACCCCAGGAAGTTGATGTACTCACTTACCCAAACAGGGCCCACATGACTTTTGGCACTTCATCTCCTAGGGTTAGGTTTCCAGATGTCTAGGGTTTTTGGAATTTTTGTTTATTGTAAAGAGGCCTTCAGAGCCCCATTGTAATCATCTTCTTGTGAATGCAAGTAACCGTCACATCTCTTCTCAGAGATAAGCTGCCACCATTCTAGCGAGTCTTGCACTCTGTATTTTTACAGTCTCTGTACATTTCTTTCCTTAATAGAAATTGTGTATTACTGTATATCTGTGTTTATGGTTTCATCTATGATACCTTTTTGTTATATTATTGAATATCTGTGATATCTCTGTGCATTTCTTTATTATATCTCCGATATCATTTCATGCTAAAAATAATCTAGATTAGTGGTATCAGAGCAAGCTTCTCTTGATCGTTTTTTCAGTGCGTGTCCCCGACGAGGTCCGAGTATAGAAAGTTGGGTCTCGATTTTGTCTGTCTTGAATACAATCGCTCTCGCAAACCCAAGAAACCCTCAATGGCAGAAGAAAAGAAAAATGACGGAGCAGGCGATCCTATCAATCTATTGCTTGAGCAAGCTCTCACGCGATAGAGGGATGAAATGATGGAAAATTTTGTCCACATCCTTCAACGCCTACCGATAACAGTAGGAGAATCTTCATCCAGTGGCCACTTTGGAGGCACCTTGCATTTCAAGGTATAAGCTAATTTTGATATTCCTGTATTTGAAGGATAGATAGATGCAGAAGCCCTAGAAAATGGTTAACTCTGCTAGAAGGTTATTTCTCTGTTCACAATTTTTCCGACAAAGAAAAGATCACCTTCACACTCCTTAAAGCTATACCCCATGTCAAACATTGGTGGGAAACTTACTGGGAGGAAAGTTCCAAAGAGGAGTCTGGAATATACAGGGCCGATCCCACTTGGGATTTTTTTGTGGATGCGGTAAAGGAACAATATTACCCTATTGGCAAGAGAGGGGCCAAGTAGTTCCAAAGTTCACCAATACCTTCCATACCTTGTGCACCAAGTTGCATATCAAAGACTCCGAGCGACATTTGGTTCTAAAATACCATGGGGCTCTACACAGATGCATCCAGACTGAAATGGATTTTCTGGACATCTCATCACTCAATGCTGCTTATCAATATGCTGTTAAAATCAAGAAGAAATTTAAGCACCAAAACAAACGAGAGTTTGGGTATGCGAATCTGCAACAACCGAAGTATGACAAAGATGGCCCTAACAAATAGTCTCCCAAAAACGAGTCCAAGACATAGGAAAAGAAGGGTCACGTGAAGACAAAGAAGGACACCAGAAAATGGTGCGAGTTCCACAAAATCCCCTAGCACAACACAGATGAATGTCGCTCAAAACAATCATTGGTGGCTGAGATCAAAGACAAAGAGCCGAACCCTGATTCATAATCTAATTCTGAAAATAATGTTAAAGGAAAGATCATTGACGTAGACCCCACTACTATTGTCGCGACCACATAAATTCAACCAGAATAACCAACAGATCCTAAAGAGGGGGAGCACCTTTTTCATTCACAGATGTGGGTGAAGGGACCTTGCTGCATTTTATTATTGACAACAGAAGCCAGATGAACCTCATCTCAGCAGAGGTCATCAAACATTTGGGATTGTCGACAACACCACACCTGCAACCATACAACATTGAGTGGCTTCACCAAGGATGAGATCTCCATGTTAGCCAACAATGTCGATTTTCATATGACATCCAACCCTTCAAGGATGAGGTATTATGTGATGTTTCCCCACTGGATGTCTGTGATGTTTTCTTGGGCCAACCATATATGTGGAAGCGCCATGTTGTTTATGAGTCTCGACCCGCAGTGTCATTATTTCTCTGGGGGGTCATCTCTACAGAATACCATAGGTAGTTCCAACTACTGTTCCACCTAAAAAGTGTCGCAAGGTAGTATCTAATACTGTCAAATTTAGCTTCTTCACAATCTATTCAAAAGGAGAATGGAAGGACACTGCAACCACTACAACCTCGCCCTAAGCACCTTCTATCAAATAGAAGTAAGTCGACAAGGTTGCAGCAAAGCACAAAGATTCCTTCGGCACGTCATCCTCTCATGTATCTTGACTTGTTGAACAACATCAACCTCAATAGGTTCGTGACAAACTTCCACAAACTGAGCAGCACGACGTCTCCAGCAAGGCAAGCAGCTCACCAAGATGCAGATTCAGCAAATGCTTTTCCCTTTCCCCCGGGAACTCAACGCAATGGATGAAATTTATTCTTAAGGAGGGAGTATTGATCCAAGTCGATATCAGTGACCACCCACCTTTTTTGACTAGCTCAAAATAGTTTTCTGGGAATTTTGGCAATTTACTATTTTTAGCAGTTTTTAACTTCCGAGGCCATTTTGAGGGCCCAAATGAAGGTTTTTCAAGATTGAGGTTCTCAATTATAGCCAAAGGCATGATTTAGCCCCCAAAATGAATCTCCTCGACAATACCTTTCCAACTAGCTATCACACGCCTCAAACAAAGATCGTATGCAAAAGTTACGACCCCGAGAAGTTGATGTACTCACTTACCCAAACGGGGCCCACATGACTTTTGGCGCTTCATCTCCTAGGGTTAGATTTTTGGATGTCTAGGGTTTTTGGAATTCCTGTTTTTTGTAAAAGGGCCTTTAGAGCCTCATTGTAATCATCTTATTGTGAACGCAAGTAGCTGTCACATCTCTTCTCAGAGATAAGCTGCCACCATTCTAGCGAGTCTTTCACTCTGTATTTTTATAGTCTCTGTACATTTCTTTCATTAATATAAATCGTCTATTACTGTATATTTGTGTTTATGGTTGCATCTATGATACATTTATGTTATATTATTGAATACCTGTGATATCTCTGTGCATTTCTTTATTATATCTCCGATCTCATTTCGTGTCGAAAATAATCCGGATCAGTGGTACCAAAGAAGGCTGCACTTGATCATTTTTTCAATGCATGTCTCCGATGAGGTACGAGTATAGAAAGTTAGGTCTCGATCTTGTTTCTCTTGAATAAAATCACTCTCACACACCCAAGAAACCCTCAATGGCGGAAGAAAAGAAAAATGACAGAGAAGATGATCCTATCAATCTGTTGCTTGAGAAATCTCTCACGCAATAGAGGGATGAAATGATGGAGAATTTTGCCCACATCCTTCAATGCTTGCCGATAATAGTAGGTGAATCTTCATCAAGAGGCCACTTTGGAGGCACCTCACCTTTCAAGGTACAAGTTAAATTTGATATTCTTGTATTTGAAGGACATATAGATGCAGAAGCCCTAGAAAAATGGTTAACTTTGCTAGAAGGTTATTTATTTGTTCACAATTTTTCTGACAAAGAAAATATCACCTTCACACTCCTTAAAGCTCTCCCTCATGTCAAACATTGGTGAGAAACTTACTGGAAGAAAAGTTCCACAGAGGAGTCTGGAATATACGGGGCCGATCCCACTTAGGATTGTTTTGCGGATGCGGCAAAGGAACGACATTACCCTGTTGGAAACTATGAGGACCAGTACATGAGATGGACCACAGTGCAAAAAAAGAGGGGCCAAGTAGTTCTGGAGTTCATCAATACCTTCCATACCTTGCGCACCAAGATGGGTATCAAAGACTTTGAGCGACATTTGGTTCTAAAATACCGTGGGGCTCTACACAGATACATCCATAATGAAATGGATTTTCTGGACATCTCATCACTCGATGCTTCTTATCGATATGTTGTTAAAATCGAGAAGAAATTTAAGCACAAGAACAAATAGGAGTTCCGGTATGAAAATCTGCAACAATCGAAGTATGACAAAGATGGTCCTAACAAACAGTCTCCTGAAAACCAATCCAAGACATAGGAAAATAAGGGTCATGGGAAGACAAAGAAGGACATCGGAAAATGGTGCGAGTTCCACAAAATCCCCTGGCACAACACTAATGAATGTCGCTCAAAACAGTGATTGGTGGCCGAGATCAAAGACAAAGAGTAAAACCCTGATTCAGAATCTGATTCTGAAAATAATGGTAAAGGACAAATCATTAACGCAGACCCCATTATTATTGTCACAACTGCAACAATACAACTAGAAGAACCAAAATATCCTGAAGAGGGGGAGCGCCTTTTTCATTCACAGATGTAGGTGAAGGGGACCCCGTTGCATTTTATTGTTGAGAGTGGAAGCTAGAAGAACCTCATCTTAGTAGAGTTCGTCAAACAGTTGGGATTGTCGACAACACCACACCTGCAACCATATAACATCAGGAGGTTTCGCCAAGGACGAGATCTCCGTGTCAGCCAACAATGTCGATTTTCATACGACATCCAACCCTTCAAGGATGAGGTATTATGTGATGTTTCCCCACTGGATGTCTTTGATGTTCTCTTGGGCCAACCATATATGTGGAAGCGCAATGTTATTTATGAGTCTCAACCCTGTAGTGTCATTGTTTCTCTGGAGGGTCATCTCTACAAAATACCAGAGGTAGTTCCAACTACTGTTCCACCTAAAAAGTGCCACAAAGTAGTATCTCATACTACAAAATTTATCTTCTTCACAATCTGTTCAAAAGGAGAACATAAGGACACTGCAACCACTACAGCCTCGCCCCAAACACCTTTTATCAAACAGAAGCAAGTCGACAAAGTTGCAGCAAAGTGCAAATATTCCTTCTACACATCGTCCTCTCATGAAATTTGACTTGTTGAACAACCTCAACCTAAACAGGTTCATGACAAACTTCCACAAACTGAGCAGCGCAACGTCTGTAGCAAGGCAAACAGCTCACCAAGATGCAGATTCAACAAATGATTTTCCCTCTCCCTCGGGAAGTCAAAGAAATGTAGACCATTTCTTCATAAGGAGGGAGGATTGATATAGGTGGATATCAGTGGGCACCCACCTTTTCTGACTGGCTCAAAACAGTTTTCTGGGAATTTTGGCAATTTACTATTTTTAGCAGTTTTTAACTTCTGGGGCCATTTTGAGGACCCAAATGAAGGTTTTTCGAGATCTAGGTTCTCAATGATAAACAAAGGCATTATTGATCCCCCAAAATGAAACTCCTCGACAATACCTTTCCAACGATCTATCACACGCCTAAAATGAAGATCGTATGCAAAAGTTACGACCCCGGGAAGTTGATGTACTCACTTACCCAAACGAGGCCCACATGAATTTTGGTGCTTCATCTCCTAGGGTTAGGTTTTAGAATGTATAGGGTTTTTGGAATTCTTGTTTATTATAAAAAAGGCCTTCAGAGCCTCATTGTAATCATATTCTTGCGAACGCGAGTAGCCGTCACATCTCTTCTCAGAGATAAGCTACCACCATTCTAGCGAGTCTTTCACTCTATATTTTTACAGTCTCTGTACGTTTATTTCATTAATAAAAATCATGTATTACTGTATATCTGTGTTTATGGTTGCATCTCTGATACATTTCTGTTATATTATTGAATATCTGTGATATTTCTGTGCATTTCTTTAGTATGTCTCTGATCTCATTTCGTGGATAAAATAATCTGGATCACATAGTTAGCTAAAAAATTAGCCAATGCATTAGATCTTCTTGGAACGTGGAAATATTCAATATTCTCAAAATAACTTTTAAGAAGAAACACCCCCAAATACTTACACAAAAGTTCAGGATGTTTGACACTATACGCGTGATTCAACTGTGAGACTACAAGATGAGATTCAAATCTAACCACTAGGTGATGAATGCCAAGGGAGAGTGCTTCAGATAATAGTTCAATGATGACACTATATTTTTCAATATTACTAGTTGTAGGCCCAAGGTAGACACCTCCTGAACTCACAAGCTTGTCAGTGGGAGAGAAGATCACCCAAGCAACATAAACAATGTTATGGGTACTACGACTGTCACCATCAACGTATCTCATGTAGATTGAGGAGGATGATGACATCTGCAAGTCAAGCATAACGCATGATAAGAAGCTAACCAAGAAAATTAACTCGCTCATAAAATAAAAAAACACACCACTCCAATGCTAAACTAAAACACACCTAAGTACAAAGCATCATGCAGCCAAATATCCTAAGCATAATACTTTTTGAGGTAGATCTCATTGTCGGGCTCTGAAAGAGGATTCCCATCATATTCCATGAACTCATAGGCTCCTCTCTTCAAGACACATTTAACAATGTAAGGACCATGCCAAACGGGTTCAAACTTACCTGCTCCCAAGCTGTCATGGTCTTGGTCATAAACCAACACCAAGTCAGCCTCGTAAAAAAACACGAGGACAGAATGATTTTTCATACTAAGTTTTGATTCACCTCTTATGTGTTTCATCAGCCAAATAAGCGTCATGATGTTGTTCATCAAGTTGGGCCAAGTACAAGAGATTCTCCTCCTCGATGAAGGTATTTGGTAATAGCTCTACAAAAAAATTTAAGGACAAAATTTCACATTCAATAGGTAATATTGCCTCTATACCATAAACAATTTTGAAAGGGGTAAAACCAATGGCATTTTTAGCAGAGGTATGGTAAGCCCATAATGTCGAAAAGAGCATAAGGTCTCAGTTTGTCTTGTGTTTCCCTAACATCCTCTGGATCATTATCCTGAGGAAACAATTGATCGCTTCTACTTGGCCATTGGCCTAAGGGTAATAGGGCGTTCAGTTCTCATGACTAAAAACCAACTTGACAACTAATTTTGTCATCATATTATTACGAAAATGGTACCCATGGTCTGTCACTATGGTATTTGGAACATCGAACCTAGCAATTATATGATTGAATATGAAAAGAGTTGAAATGTTGTCGTCATTAGAAAAGGTAGGCATGGCTTCAACCCATTTAGTGAAGTATTCAATGGACACATTTATGTAGCCATGACCATTGGTCGAGGTAAGATTACATGTCATTAAATAAATGCTCCACTTAGAAAATGGGTCAACGTTCACCACAGGATGAAGGGGGGTAGGATGAGCATGCATATTACTGCTAAAAATTTGACAAGAATGACATCTATGGACCACATTCTTGCAATCCTTGAAGATTGAGGGCCAAAAACAACCAACACACAATATCTTCTGGGCAATTTCCAACCCAGAGAGATGACCACCACATGCCCCTATATGGAAGCCATTCAGAACTCTTTCAGCTTCCTCATGGATAAAGAAATGATGTATAATCACATCAACCCCTCAACGATATAAGGTGTCATCTACAATGAGGTAGTGTCTACCTTGATTCCTTATGCATTGATGTTCATCATGGGAAAGTTGAGGATGGAAACGTTGAGTATGGAGGTAGACCAATACAACTCCATACCAAGGATCAGATGAGTCAATAAGGAACAAAAACTCATCATGGAAATATTCGTTAACCACTGGTTCCTCATCGGCTTGAGGAAGTTCAGACATCAACTCTGTGAAAGCAAAGGATTTCTTAGAATTGGATGAAACAAATTCCATGTCAGACTCTTGGAGGATTACAATCCACTTTGAGTACTTTGCCCCAATGATAGGATGGCTAAGAATGTGTTGCACTGGGTTGGAATTGGAAACTATAGTGGATTTTCACAAGAGAATGTAATGGCGTAATCATTGGATAAAGTAAACTAATACCAAGACTAGCTTTTCTACGTGAGAGTATCGAAGCTTGGGAGTGAAAAGTCCCTTGATAAGATCATAAATTATGTGCTCTCTTTGTGTATCATCCTCGTAGACAAGCACCATGCCAATGATGGATTCAAAGTCCGGGAAATAGATCAAGAAATATCAAGTATAATTGGGAGGGGCTCAATAAGGGAGTTGACACCAAGGCCTTTTTCAAAGTGTCAAAGGACCATTGGGCTTTGTCATCCCACATTAAAGTTACACCCTTCTTCAACAAGCGCATAAAACATTTTGTGATATCGATGTAATTAGCCATGAAATGATGCAAAAAAATTTCCTTCCCTTGCAAACTTTGAAGTTGGTGAATGGTAAAAGGAGTAAATTTGAAAATGGCCTTGACCTTAGAGGGATCCACTAAGATCCCATATTTGGACAGAATAAATCCCAACAATCTCTTAGACACCACACAAAAAATGCACTTTTGTGGATTCAAACGAATGTTGTAGTACGGACATAGGATAAAAATGTCTTGCAAGTGACCAGGGTGGTCCTCACGATGTTGTGAATGAGCAACCAAATCATCTAAATAATCCTCTATGATTTGTTTGATGTCGTGGAAAGCGCATGACATGGCTCGCTGGAAAGTGGCGCCAACATTTTTAAGACCAAATGGAAACTTCTGATAAGAAAAATTTCCCCAAGGACAAATAAGGAAGTCTTGTTCCAATATTCTAGTTTTATTTGGATCTAATTATAGCCAAAGAAACCATCCATGAATGAGAATATTTCACTGGTTGATGAATGGGGTTGAATAATTATCCTTGGGACAAGCCTTGTTTAAATACCTATAATCAACACAGACCCTAATAATGACCTATTTCTTAGTGACTCGAATGATGTTATAAAACTATTCGGTCAAGGGAACCAGATAGATAAATTGTGCACGAAGAAGTTTCTCTACCTCCTCCTTGATGGAAACAACTTTCTTCGGGTTGATGGGCTGGAGATTTTTCTGTACCGACTTGGCTCTGTCATACATTTTGATCCCATGCTAAAAAATATGGGGGTAAATGCCAATAATTTATTCATAGGACCAAACAAAAACATCGCAAAATTCTTTGAATAGAGTTGTGTATGTTTAAATTTCTTAGGGTGAATAGTTGACACCTATCAGGACGTGCTCCAAAACACCTAGCTTCTGGGAAATTTCAATGGGTATGGTTTTCAAAATGTTGGACAAGTTCCCTTCGGATAATACATTATGGATCATGATGGGAGACTCGGACCATTGAACATTACCAAGGGAAACGAGATTTTGAATGTCATCCTCAAATCGTTTCAAATCTAGGAGAAATGATGCTCAGTGGTGCAAATCCTCGCATGGCATATCAAGGGAAGCCATGAACTTCATGATAGCTTTATCATATGGAAGTTGTATATAAAGGAATTTGTTTGAAACAAGGAGAGGATGGATGGCCCAATAGGGCTTGAGATACTGATTAGACTCCACATTCTAAGGGGAATCCAAATTAGGGCCAATAGATTTTGATTGGATCACCTGATAGGAAATATATATACCGAGAATCAATGCTCTGTATGGATCAACATCCTTAGGATGAGGTAACACCCAAGGATCAAAATACTTGAGGGGTCCAATGGTAAATTATGAAGTCATGTTGATAGGAGTTATGTCTGTAGTGGGAGATGGTGGGGGAAGGGTAAAATTCCCATTAGAAAAGTATCTTTGAACATTCCCACACTGACGTTGACAAAAGACTAGATGGTATCACCAACAAAGGGTACATTTGACCCCATAAGATCTCTCTAACATCAACCTATTTATCCTAGACAGAAAATGAATAGACTACAAACATCTTCACCGAGACATTTATTGAGAAGAAGTTTCACTTCCAATGCGATCGTCTTGGAGTGAAGGACAAAGTTGCTTAGCAACTACCTTTCATCATCCTTCTTCATTTTTGATGCACTATACTTTGAGGGGGGGTTTTCCCATGAGATTTTTCCTCTTTCCTCTATTTTAAGTGTTCATTCTTAGATGCATTGTAAAATGGGTACATAACATGCCATTGGTTGTCAGGACCCATTCATCATTGACACCCTAGTAGTGTNTTGGGTATTACACACTCACCTAGGTAATTCATTTCAAAATGTTGATAATCTAATGTTGAATGTTCTTCCATGGATCAAATTAGGGTGCCTTCCCTCTTCAATTCAGAGTCAGTTACACCTCAGTTAGACTAGTGGAAAACACTTATGCATGATTACGTATATTTTAACACATTTAGTTGCATTTTCACCTCATTTAACTAACTAGGAGGGAACATGTATCATGCATGCATCCAAGAGGGTGCATATCATGTGCATGCATTAGTTTCTCTCACCTCCATATTTGTGACTCAATTAATTGATTATTACATGGACCGATTAACTAGGACTAGGTGGTAGATTACTATGGAACATTCACTTATTCATTTATAGTATATCATGTGTATTATTCATTTCATTCATTCAATTAATAAAATTCATTATTTCTCTCAAACTTGTCTCTCTTTCTCTTTTCTCTCTCGCAATCTTTATGTGGTTTTTCCAGTAGCTAGGTTCTGTGTGCAAGTTTCACTGAAACTTCACATGGTATAAAAGATTTGTTGCTAGGACAAAGCACATAGGAACTTTATTTGTTGGTTCAGGAGGAAGATGCAACCAAAAAGAATGGATTTTTTTCCTACAATTCTTTTCACGCCACACAACTATTTTGTGTGGAAGCTAAAAATTCTACATCATCTCAGATGTAGAGGATTGTACCGAATAACAATGGCTATAGATATTGAGACAACATCATATATTGAGAAAAATAGGTATCTCAACTGCATGGATGAGGCCTACAACCTAATTTTCATGTAATGTCCCTTGAGCTATTGTTTCACATTGAAGCTTATACTACTCCAAATGAGATTTGGACAAAATTGGAAGATCTCTTTGGAAAAAAGAATGAGATGAGAGGCCACATGTTTGAGGTAGAGTTGAATTCCTTGGATCTAGGAAGATTTGATAACATCGATGACTTCTTTATGAATTTCTAGTCCCTTTGTCTTCATATAACGAGACGGGGTATTGACAAATGAAGTACTCAACACAATCAATTGATCCTTTCTATTTTTTCAAAACTTGGTCTAGAGCATGTTGTGTTTGTCTCAACATTCCATACAGTGAGATTCACTTTAAGAGCAACGTGGAAAATGCCTACATTGGATTAGTTTATTGAGTCCCTAACACATGAGAAATATAATCTCATCAAAATGGGGACAATCAAGGGTTCCAATGTGCATCACTTTTTATGCATGAGAGAAAAAGAAAATTCAATACGATGTCTAAGAAACAAGGAAAGAGAAAGGAACATTCTGAACACAAGAAGGAAGGAAATTCCAAACCCTTTGATGATTCCTTTGGATCCAAAGGTGGAAAGTGAAAAAAAGGGAATTCAAAATGTGGTTATAGCAACCATGAATATCATCCCAAATCATCATGCATGAAAAATACAATAGATCTCATGGTGAGGGTGCTTCAACAAAAAGATCTCGGGGATTGCATTCCCAAGAATGACAAGAATAATTTGAGAGACCAACCGCCAGACAAAATAGATAATTCTCATACTTTAGTTGTTATTCATTCTTCTCCAGATGAATGGATCATGTATTTAGGTGCATTCCATCATATGGAAACCTCAAAAAAATTTCATCTTCTATTATTGCATGCACGGGTCCTCCCATCATCATGGGTGATGATACTCCAGTAGAGGTCACTGGACATGGGAGAGTAGAACTCCAACATGGAATTTTTGAGAAATTTTTGCATGTTCCAAAAATATTTGTGAATTTACTCTTTGTTTATTAGATAACACATTATGGCATGGGAAAAAGGGTGTAATTCACACCTGATTCTGTAACCATATATGTCATGCATGATACATACAAGATTGTTGTTGGTGAGGTAAATCACTAGTCTCGTTTGTACACATTCAATAAATTTATTGCTAAATCTGATTCTATGTACTATTGATGCATGTTGATAATGATAATAGACTCTCGCATGAGAAATTTGGTTATCTAAACTTCAAATGCATGGAACAACTCAGCTGGCGGGTAATGATCATAGGCTTTCCCAACATACACTTTTCCAAAGGAGTTTGTCAAGGATGCATTCCTGGCAAACATCCTCAAGAGAAGTTTGAAAAAGGGAAGGCTTGGAGGGCCTCCTCTCCCTTGGATATCATCCACAGGGATTTCATGGGACCCTTTTTGCATCTATCCATTAACAAAACAAGGTACATGTTTACATTTAATAATGATTTCTCACGATACACTTGGGTGTATTCTCTTAGGCAGAAGTCCGATTTTTTTTATCATCTTAAAGACTTAAAAGCTCATGTAGAGACTTAGTTTGGTAGGAAGATCAATATCCTACACATAGACAATGGGGGGGACTGTTTGGACCAAGATGTCCAACATATTTCTTCATAGGAAGGTATATAACTACAACATACAGGACCATACACTCTGCAACAAAATGAGGTAGCTAAGGGAACAAAAAGACCTCTCAAGGAGATGGCCACTTTCACGTTGCATGCAAGGTATCTTCCTTACAAGATTTTGGACAAGGAACTTAACTATGCTAACTACATTCAAAATAGATCTCCTCATAGATCTATCAAGGACATGATTCCCTTTGGCGCATGGAGAGGAAAAAAACTGCAAGTCGCCCACTTCTGAATATTTAGATAATGTGTGTGGGCCCATGTACCCTCTGTAAAGAGGAAAGAATTATATCCTTAGAGCATTGAATGCATCTTCGTGGGATATCTCTATGGTGTGAATGGTCATAGCCTGATTGATTCCTCAATGGAAAATCTCATTATTGAGCGAAGTGTCAAATTTGAGGGAAGTCCCTTGCCTGCACCATTGGAGCCACATGTAGAGACCTTTTCACTTCCACCTACACTAGACATCAGAGATGATGAGTCCACTCACTCATATTTTAGATCCAAATATAATTCAGAAGATGATGAGCCACAACATATGCCCAAATGGGCACAAACAACCCTACATGCAACAAGTGACCTTGTGGGGGATCCAATAGATTAGAGGAGGATGATATCCCAGTTTGAAAAGCCTCCTCATGCACTCATAGCTACCAAAACAGTGATTCCCATGCATTTCTACATGATTCTAGCTTTATACCCATAGACCTATGCAGAGGCTACATGGAATACCTTCTGGGAATCTGCTATGAAAGAGGAGTATAACTCTCTCCTCAAGAACCTGAATTGGGATATGGTTTTTCTTCCTTCGTATAAGAATATTTCTAGATGTAGATGCTTCTATAGGAACAAGAAGGAAGAAAACAAAAAGGTGAGTAGGTACAAGGAAAGAATTTCTTACAAGTGTTTTCAACAAATCCATGGGATAGACTGTGATGAGACCTTTACTCCAGTAGAAAATATGGACTCCATCTAGTTGACCCTTGCATTGTAAAAGTGAGGGGTGGGAATTTCACTAGATGGATGTAAAAAATTCATTTCTTCACATGGATCTCTTAGAGAATATTTACATGGAGAAACCTCAAGGGTTTATACAAAACTCATCCTTAGTATGCCGACTGAAAAATTCACTCTATGGCCTCAAGAAGGCGCCTAGATCATGGTATGTGAAGATGGATTCTTATTTTCTTTCTCAACATTTTTTTAGATGTAAATCAAATACAAATGTCTACATCTTGATAACCTCAGACTCATTAATATTAGTTCTATATGTTGATGACCTCCTAATCACAAGAAGTTAACCCTCAACAATTGTTGTTGTCAAAGAAATTTTGCATGACAGGTTTTCTATGATAGACATGGGTCCACTACACTTTTTCCTTGGTCTTGAGATTATTCAGGATGCTTTAGGAATCAATCTATCTCAGACTAAGTATGTGAGGGATCTCTTGGCTAGATTCCACATGAAAGACTACAAGTCAACAACCACACCATTTTGTTTTTGGGTTACATCTTGAGGATGTAGGGGATACTTCATTGGTGGATAGTGCCTTGTAACGACAACTTGTGAGGAGCCTTTTGTATCTCACCCACACCCGACCAGATCTTTCAAATGTAGTAGGGATGGTTTCCAGGGACATGCAAGAGCCACATGAGCTACATTGGAAGTCTTCCAACCACATCCTCAGATATGTTTAGGGAACTACCAGTTATGGGATCCAATATGAATAAGGTTGTGCATTGGATCTCATGGACTTCATAGATTCTAATTGGGTTGATGATCACATATATTGCAATTTCATTTCCAGGTACTGTTGACGGGCATCTATGACACACCATCAAATGGAAGAATAGATCCGGACTGGGGTTGTCTAATTAACCCAAGTCATTTGGTGTAATCTATTCTGATGGGTTTAATGGCTCTGTTAGCCAACTAGGGTCCTAAAATAAAGGAAATAAATAAACTAACTAATGCTAAAACTATAATAATAATATATATATATATATATATATATATATATATATATACTTTAATCTAATTATTTGCAAATATATTGAACATAAAGATAAATATGAACATGTCATTATGTACATAGTAATTACAGATTGCAAGTTTTAGTGGATGCCTTCCAAAATAAATGTTTGGTAACTGTTTTCAGAAGTAGATAAAGAAAACACATGTTTTCATATTTTCTGTTTTATAATCATAAATCTAAGAACTTAAATAAAATATGTTTTGAAACAAGGATAGAGTAATGGTCAAAGCCAATTTAAAACTGTCTTGTTTCACTAACAAATAAAATAACAAAAATTAGAAGAAAATAAAGCTAACTTGAGATTAGTTTCATACTGCGTCTATGTCTCTGTGCGATCCAAAACTCCAATTGTCTCATCTGTGAGAGAAATTTGCGACAGACTTATACTAATGTCTCCCGAATAAACTCAAGGTATTTATCGACATCTAGAATATAAGAATAGAATAGTAGATATGTATGTCCAGTGATCTTATAATTATGAATGATTACAGTAAAAAAAATATTAATGTAAAGCATTCATTTTATAAACCAACTAAACATCAAACGTAAAATCCTAATGTTAAAGTTGATATAATGGTCACAGTGATAATATATGAAACAACAAGTTATAGACAAATTTTAAAGCATTTAATAAAATGAAATATAATATTCTAAAGAATCTAAAGTTGTGTAACATATCAATATCTCATAATATAAAAAGGCAAAACATATATGGAACAATTTTCACACTGGTCTAAAGCCAAAATGTGAACTAGTTGTCCATGTAGTTCTAAGAATTACATGCCTATAATATGTTCCAGCCAAAAGATGTCTTTTAGTTACAAAATAAACAATATTTAAAGTGACCTAAGATCACATTCTCCTACCTCACAGGATAGAGTAGGATCTGATAAAATAAAAAATATTACAAAAATGGTGGGTTGGGAGCCACTTATAACATAGTTGGTTTTAATCAAAGATAGATCAAAGTTTTTACAAAACAAACAGAAAAAGAAACTACTAATCATTCAAATGCATAATCGAATATGTTTCCTCCAGATGATCAACAACAAAATCTACTATTTCCTGAAAAACAAAATTTTTTTATAAGTTAGAAAATTACTCATAACTAATTTCTAATTTTTATTTAAAAAGAGACTTGGCTACATAATCGAAGATTATGTAGCCAGTCTAAGTTTAGAAAACAAAATTAAATTCCAGATTGAGTTATTTTGAATTAGACAATAGAAATAAAATACAATTGTTTTACCATTAAATGTTAACTAAAGAGGGGTAGGGTAGTTCAGAATTTATTATGGCCTTGACGTCAGTCACATTATTGATTACTATGTTTCTTGATCTCTTAATACGTTTATCTTTCCTCTCGACATGCACCTTTAGGTCACGATTTTCTTGCCCCAAAAAATCATTCTGAGTAGTAAGCGATTTAATTCAGGCCTGAAGGACGGGGATGTCGGTGTAATACTGCTCGATCTAATGGAAACATGCATCACACTGTACATGCAATATGGAAGGATGATGAAGTGCAAAGTCAAACAGGGGTGTATCAAGCTTACCTTCTATTTTCTTCTGATTAGGCCTAATACCGGAGAACCCCTCTTTACCTTTGAGGCACGGTGGAAAATTTGTCACAAAATCATAAGGTTCAGTAGGAACGATAACTTTCTTCTGTAACCTTGAAACTATGGATCTTGTAAAACTAGAAAATATTTGATCTTAGGATCCGAACACTAATTGATATAGACCAGACCAATCAAGCTCAAATGAGTGTTGCATCGGTTCCTTAGCTTCCTTGAAATTTGGTGACCTGCCCTTTTGTTCTTGAACCCTAAGTCTGTGCATTTATTTTTTGTTCCTTTATGAGGTTTCTCAAAATCTAGATTAATAATAACGTTCAGGATAGAATCAATTTCAAGTACAATAGGGTCAATTACCTTCAATTTAACAGTCTCTTTCTCAGAAAATCCTGTAGGTGAAGACTTACTCGACATCCCTGCATCTAGAGGGTTTATGTCGGTAAAGTCTGGTCTATCGATTGAAATACTGAACTGGTCTTTAATCAGTGGCTTGTCTAAGTTAGGTTTTAATGTAGGAACATTCTGAGAAAAAACATTTCTTATCAAAAAATTCTCCCAATAGTCACCTATGGTTGACAAGTGATGCATCAACAAAATCTTAACCAATCCACGATGGAACAGGCTTGAATCAACACTTTGTCTTTTATATCTTTTGGACATTTTATAGAGACTTCTCAGCAAGTAAAATGGCATATCTAATTCGAAACCAATGAAATGCATGAGTAAATGAATATGATAGAGGAAGACCAATCCGTATTGACCCATGCATGTCACAAATCGTTTGAGAATCAACAACAAGCTATGCCACCTAGGTTTAAACAGGGAGGTAGAAATACCTTTTTCACAACAGTTGATCTTTCGGGATGTCATAAAGAGGTTCCACGGGACTCCTTCAATTCAGGCGTTTTTGAACCATTTTTCACCCTTCTATGGAATCCTTATTTCTTCTCTCATAAACCCCTCGATCAACTCTAACTGTGTATCCCCAATTTTTTCTCTACAACCATCAAAGGTCTGTGCGAAAGTATTCACCACCTGAAGGTTATAGCCTTAAAATATTTTAAGGAAAACATCCCAGTCGTGGCTTTTAAGATCCTCAATTGCATTGTCGTGAGAATGTAAATCCTGACATCCATTTGGCTCCAAGCAAGCGACAGGCGCCATGACAAATATAACCAGAAGGCAACAGGGATGACTCTGTATAGTCTTAGGTTTGAATCGTGGGAGAAACAAGAAAAAGTATGAATGGTAAGTTGAGACACAAAAATAACATAGCATGTGTGTTATCATAGCCCATATGGTGGGAGTGAAAACCAAGGTTTGATTGTAATCTTTACCACTCCTTGTGATGAGAGCCAAACATACAGAGTACCGAAACCCTCTACATGTAATGAATGGATCATTAATATGTTAAGTCAATGAGGTGAGGTGAGGATGCGATTACAAGAGGTGTGTATTGATTTGCATGACTATTGGTACAACCATTGAATTCACAAATAGACTATCAAATATATCAAAGGCTTTTCACAAATTGAAAACTATCAAACCATTGAAACAATAATCGTATTAACACAAAAAAATGGGTCTAACACCCATTTTATAAGATTTATATTTCAATTTCATATAAATGGTTTGTTGAATGATATACCTAAGGAAAAAAATTACTAGAACAACAAGCCATTTTTTATGTTTAATTCATGCTTACAGTCATAAATTAAACATAAAACAATTGAGAATCGAAATAGTAAAAATTAATGAAGTAGGTTTTAACCCAACAATCAGTCATAATAAACTTAGAATTTTTTTTATAGATGGGGTTATGGAAGCTATAGAAAATTTAATTCCTTTCGATCATGTTTAGAAATAAAAAATCATTGTGGCTGCCAACAATGGCAATGTACTAGGCGAAGCAGTTATTTCTGCATCACCACAATTTTCATGTTAGGATGAATCAGAAAATGAAGATTTCAGAAAAAATTGACAACAAATCAAGCATTCAAATCAAAACTCAAGAAATAACATAGTCCAGCATCAGACGTGTTTCTGTCAAAAATGTAATCTGGTATCAAATCTAGATTACGAGTGATACAATGTTTTAGGCAACCACCTCCGATACTGTTTATAGGGCCACTATTGTCAGCAGGAGTCCATAGCCTCGACAAGGATGCCATTTAACCCACTCTAACACCTCTATCATGTCCATAAGTCATTCATTCAGGATAAAGAACATCTTTAATTTTGATCACTTCCAAAAGACATACCTAATAATTTTCTTAAACCCAACATTGCTTCGCTGCCAGTAGGCCCGTTCAGTACCCCGATGAAGTTGCCTTGGCATCATGCATGCATTTACCCACTGCCAGCAGACCTATTTAGTATCTCGACGAGTTTACAGACACTTCCCACACCTTTCAGTGCTTCCAACTCTCTAGAATTTATTTACAATTTCACAAAACTTTAAGATATTCAAGTGAGCAGGGTGATGTTGAAAATTTCAGATTTTGAAAACAAAACTTGATCTTTTCCAACTTATTTTCTGGTTTGACGACCTTCATCATGATCTGAACATTTAGATTTATGTTAATAAACCATATTAAGGACAATAATTTATAACTGAGTTGTTTTCTTAAAAGCAGGGACTGTAATGCCCCATATTTTGACCTTAGGTAGTTAGAACATTGTTGTTTAACCAATCTTGATAGTTCAAAGTTTAGCATTTGTTTGGAGTCAGTTAGACTTTGTTAGACATTGAGATATGTACCTCTAGGCCTATTTGTATG
>ML776791.1:1863099-1882161 GCA_009831015.1 Picea engelmannii
ACTAATCCTTCATATGCCAACTATAAATGTTTGGCGATATTTTTGTAAAAATATTCAAATTTCTAAGGATTTTATATAGTTTTTATAAAATTTTGGCGATTTTTAAGGTAAAATAATTTTATCCTGTAGAATTTGGGCGAATCGTTTTTAAAATAGCGAATCTTGTTTCTGGAAAAACCATGGAAAATTAGCCTATGAGCAAAATTTAGCCCCTAAAATCATCCATGCTAGAGTCCATTTTTGGTGTTGTTTTTTTTTAATACCTATTTTTTCGAAAGATTTCCATCTAGACAATCAATTTCTACTTTTGAAGCCATCTTACCTGCATATTATAATATGTCTAGTCCAAATGTTCTTTTGCTTACTGGTTCAAACTACTCCTCATGGGAATCATATATGGAAGATGTACTACGAAGTAAGGGATTATTGAATTACCTTGAGAAAAGAAACTACCCCACTAATGTCTAAAAGAAAAACAAAATAGACAATAAAAAAGATGAAGCACATGGATTAATCAGAATGCCCATCTGTAATGATTTACATTTTTTTCTTAAAGGATTTAATAAACTAGACGATGCTTGGAAAAAGATTGAAATCATATTTGGTAAACACAATGAGATTTGAGCTCACCAACTTGAAAACCAATTGATTTCTTTAAATCCTAATGATTTGTCTAGCATTGAATATTGTCTATCTAAGTTCAAAACACTCATACTTTTTTTTTTTTTTTGGCTAGGGGAATCGGCAACTTGCGGTTCTCGTACTCATGTGACACGGGGTCGATACTCAACGGATACCACTATAACCCCAGGTGCATCCATGCAGCCCACATGAATGGCGCACAGGTTAGTCGGGGTGAGAATCGAACTTGAGACCTCCATTTACAAATGTCCTTTCATATACACAGCACTTGCCAATCGGTCTACACCCCTGTGGGAAAAACGCTCATACTTTTACTTGAATACCATAAGATAGAAAAAATGATAACTAATTGACATATAATATTTTTCTAATCTTCATGGTGCACATTATGTTTTTGTATCTACTTTTCACTTCACTAGATAAGCTCCATGGGTCATTTACACACCACCCTGTCTTGAATATTTTTGTGATTCTTTGATTAATGAGTAAGATAAGATCTTTCATCTTGGAGCAATCAACATTGTAGGTACATTTAACAAAGCCTTAGTGGCCTAATAGAAGGATACATCCAAGCATTCAAAGAAGTAACATCCTCATGACAACAAGAAAAACAAGGGTCCCAAACCCTCTTAGCTAACTCCTCCTCCTAATGGTGACAAAGGAACAAAATAAAAAAGTCAGAAGATAGAGAGACATTGCAATTTTTATGGTTGATATGGTCATGTAGAGTCTAAATTCTTTAAGAATATGGAGGTCTTATAAGAAATAGTGAAGAAGCATAACATTAATCTTGATCCTTATTCTTCTAACTCTTCTTCCCATGGACGTGAACATTCTGCTTTTGGTTTTCTATTCAATGCAACATCTACTTTTTCTTCTAATAAGTTGCTTATTGATTCTGGAGCATATTATCACATGACTAAGGATAAAACCATTTTTTCTTCTATTAATGAATGTAACACCAAACACATATTTGTTGGTGATGATAGATGTTGTAGGGTTTGGAACAATTCAACTTGATGATGGTCTTTTTAATGGTGTATTATGTGTTATAAGTCTCTCCTTCAATCTTTTATTAGTATATCAAATCATTCATTAGGTGAAGGTAAAAAAATAGAGTTTTCATTTCACCAAGTTGTAATCAAGGATTTAAAATATCCTTAACATTTCCTAGCAACAAGAATTGTTAATGATATTACTAGGTTGTACAGATTTGACAACTTTGGGTCATCATATTTTCCATTAGTTTTTATTGTTTGCAGTGATGACTTGAGCAAACTTTGTCATGGGAAATTTGGTCATCTAAACTATCACTCATTGAAATAGTTATGTAATAAAAATATGGTGACCAATCTTCCTCTCATTTCTTGCAGAGAAGGTGTTTGTGATGACCGTGTTCTCAAAAAACATCATTAGGATAGTTTTGAAAAAAAATCCTCTTGACATGTCAAATCCCCCTTGTAGCTTGTCCATAATGATTTGTATGATCCACTTCCTTCTCCTTCTTTCTCTAGGTTCAAGTACTTCTTAAATTTTATTGATCACTTCTTTAGATGCACTTGGGTTTATTTCTTAAAAATTAAGAGTGAATTTTTTGACATGTTTTTTCCTACACGACCCTTGTAGAAAGATAATTTGAACGTCAACTACAGAACTTAAGAGCTGGTGATGGAGGTAAATATGTTAACAAAAAATTCATAACTTACTACACTACACAAGGAAATCAAATACACCATATTGTTTCATATATACCACAATAAAATGGTGTTGTTGATAGAAAGAATTACACATTAAAGGAAATAGAAAATTGTATGATCCAATCTAAGGGATTAAGTTTTTATTTTGGGTTAAAACCATTAATTGTACCAATTACATAGTCAATCGCACTCCCACAAATGATTTAAAAAATATAACATTGAAAGTAGCTTGGAATAAAACTAAACCAAATGTAAGCCATTTTTGTATGTTTGGTAGTGAAGCATGGACTCACAATCCTATTGAGAAAAGGAAAGCATTACAACCTAAAAGTATGAAGTGCATTTTTGTTGAATATTTTGAATATGTAAAAGGTTATAGACTTCTTCAACTTCATTCCATTGAAATTATTATTAGGTGAGATTCTAAGTTTGATGAAGGTCTCTTGGCATGGAAGCTTAATTCAACATTTGTGTCATCTTTGGCATGTGAGCCATATTATACTACCAAATTTTATGTTCATGATCCTACTCTGGTTTCTTCTTCAGATTATGGAAGTGAGGATTAAAATACACCTCCACCTTCTCACCTTCCTCTAGTTGGGTTAGTTGAACATGAACCTACACCAACACCACTACTTCCAAAATGGGTTCATACAACATGAGAAGCAACTAGTGATCTTGCTAGTGACCCTACATGTCAATGCCATAAAAGTTCATAGTTACAATAAGCCTCCTCTCTTTTGGCGCAAGCTTCATAGACTCATGATCCATAAACATTTGTAGAAGTTTCTGTCCATCCATATTGGGACACAACAATGAATGAGGAATACCATTCCTTAATGGTGAATGATACTGGGCATCTTGTACCTCTTCCAAAAGGAATAAAACCATTAGATGTAAACGAGTGTATAGAACTAATTATGAATAATATCGAAGTGTTGAAAGAAATAAGGCTCAATTAGTTGCTAAAGAAATTTTCCAAGTTGAAGGGATTGATTGTAATGAAACCTTTTCCCTTGTAGCCAAAATGAATTCCATTCACATTGTTCTAGGTCTTCTTGCCTCACATAAATAGGAGGTCCATCATATGGATGTTAAATCTACCTTCTTTATGGGGATTTGCAAAAATAAATTTACATGGAACAACCTCTTGGATATGTTTAAAATGACTCCAACCTTGTCTCCCACCTTAAGAAATCTCTCTATGGTATTAAACAAGATCCTCAGGCTTGGTATGCTAAAATGTATAATGTTCTTCTTGACACTATATTATATCGATTGTTATAGCATATTTTTCCACCATAATATATGAGATGCTTTTGATTGGCCCTTATCCCCTTCATATCCCTCTTTGGCTTCTTGGGCCCACCTAGAACTCTACTAAAAAATCCTTCCTAGAAATCCACTTGCAATTCTATCTCATGAAAGGAGTAAGTACTTACCATTTTCCTTCAGTAAAAATGCAAGTGCACTCAAAATCACCACAAAACAAAAAATGCATGAAAAGTACGCAGTCCTTAGAGGGTTTTATGGGAAAACCAACTTTAAAACTCAGTAAAACCCATGGAAAATGGTCTCAACCATCTTGAAATGGTATAAAAGAGACCCAAATGAAGGAGAACCATACAAGCACTGTTATTATGCCAAACTAATAATCTAGCCCAAAGTAGTCAAATCAATAACATTCCTAAGGTTTTTATAACCTTCATCTCCTTAGAAATGTATGTTTCTCAAAGTCCATCTCCCATTCATGTCATTGAGGTCGAAGACCCCTTGATCTTCCTCATACTTACTAGGAGAATAATGTTGGAGGTGATGAAGTCATGAGTGGCCCAGGATCATAAGAATCTAGGAAATGGTTATAGACAATGCTGGCAATGAAATCATGTACATTTATTTATTTTTTTGTTATTGATAATAATTATTTTATGTTCATTTTCATTTTTTCCAACAATTTGAGGAAGGTTTGTCATTTTTGTGTGTGTAGGTATGCAATATTGAATAGGAATGAGGATATTTGGAGTGAGAAAAACCAACGAGGACTATGTCTAATCGATCATCCGAACCGGGTAAGACCTCTTGTAACTAAGTAGTAGTTATTGAAAGATCACCATAGGCTATTTTTGGGAAAGATCACCATTGTTCTTTGTAACTTACTTTGTTACGATCAACCCTAGACATATGATAGTTTATTATCCGCAACATGTATTTCAGACTGACCCCAATGTCTATACCAATAAAGTAGGTAAACATCTCATAATAATTGTTCTTTATTTTGATGACCTTATTCCCACTGGTAGTGACCTAAATATTTTAAACCATATGAAATCTATCCTTAAGAATAAATTTGAAATGACATACTTAGGTTGTTTACATTATTTTGTTGGCCTCTAAGTATTGCAAACTAAGGAAGTAATTACCCTTTCCAAGTCTAACTATGTACATGAAATTCTTTTCTATTTTCACTTAGAATATTATAAACCAACCCCATCTCCCTTCTAGTCTAGAGTTAAACTTACTACCACTTGTACCTCACCCAAAGTAGATTGCACTTTATACCATTAGTTAGTTGATATCCTTTTATATATAACTCATACCCATCTTGATATTTCCTTTGTTGTTGGTTTTATTGTTCAATATATGCAAACACCCCATGAGAACCATTGGAAAAAAAAAAAAAAAGATACTTTAGTCTATCAGAGGTACAATTTAGTTTGGAACACATTACAGTTCAGAGAGAAATCCTTTGTTGGTTAATTCATTGATTCCGATTGGGATGATGATCCTAATGACCAAAATTCTATTGCATGTTATTTTATGAGTCTTGCTTCTGGAGTTGTAACTAGGGATTTTAGGAATAAATGAAATCTGTATCTTTCTTCAGTAGAAATAGAGTATTGAATAATGGTTAATAGAAGTCAAGAATCCTTGTGGCTTTGATATATCCTTTCTTATTTTATATTCCAGTAGTAGCATACAAATACACTTAGATGTGATAATAAAGTGCCATCAATCCCTCCAAAGATCTAGTTCAGCATCAGTGTAGCAAACACATTTGCACTTCATCAAAAAGATTATTCAAGTTCAGGTTCTCGAATTTCTATTTTTCTCTATAGATGATCAAGTTGTAGACATTTTCACAAATTCTCTTATAGAAGTGAAGTTTTCCAAACTTTGATCATTATTAGGAGTTAAGGAAGTTGTCATTACGGGGGGATAGGCTCTAATTCCTCCTTCCTTGTCCTATTGTGTCACCTTTGTAAATATTTCAATCCTATCCCAATTTGTTCTTAAGGTGGGTTGTTAGAATATTTAGACACTTAGAAATTAGTTGTGATAAACTTGGTCGAATGTGTCTTTAGGTAAATTGTGTTTCTTCAGTGTGCTTCCTTAGTATACATTTGTATTTATGTAATCCAACAATCACAATATTTTTAGACATAAAGTGATTCAACAATTCATATTCTCCTAAATACTAATGGATATATTGATATGTTTCTTAACACTCAATTGGTCCATGATCTCTATTTAAAGAACATGGAGAGTCATTTGTTGATGATTGATTATGAGAAACTCATATGTGACATTCTTTTCCTTTTCATTAATATATTGCCTCAATTGGCTGTGTTGGTTAGTGCCCTAGACTATTTTCCTCTTTGAGTGTTTTAACCACATAATACATTGGTGTATTAATATCTGATCCATTTTTGTGAATGGCTTCTTAAGGTGTTCTAACTATGTGGAAATACCTTGTTTGTTGAACATTGACATATGAGAACTCCTTGTTTGTGAAACAAGGGATCCCCTCCACACAACTATTTGACTACTTAGTATACAGAGGTGTACAAACCCTACCCCCTCCAAATTCTTAAAATATTCCTATCTAATTGAATTATTTATCACCTAATTTGTTAATTCAAAATATTGTACTATTAATAAAAACAATTCACCATTTGTATTAAACAAGAATAGCTAAAAGAATGAATAAAGAAAAGATTTAATAATAACCAACATATATTTATAACCTAGAGGAAAAATAAATCAAAGTGTGAACATATCGGTTCTTAAAATATTGGGGTGGAGATGATGCTAAAAAAAATTGAGTGAGATAAATAACTTATTTTTATTATAATATATTTGTTATTATTAATTTATTTATGTTTTTTTTTTTTTAAATATTACAGAACTCAAATTCACTTTTTTTTAGGATAGTTTATTAACATATTATTGTTGTTGTCATTGTTATAAAACTGACACTTAGGGATGGTAGACACCTAGGGAGTTAGGTGAATCCATCTATAATCAAGCAAAAGAACTAGACCTATTTCAAGGATTGTCCATTATCAAGTCAAAAGGAATAAATAAATTAATAGTGGTTGGAGATTCAACTCTCATAATTCGTCAAATGTGCAATCAATATTTTCCCAAAATGCACATATCTCCAAGTTGATTCAAAGAGTTCATGGTGTGGAAAAAAACTTATTGTTCATAGAAATTTTCAATGTTCTAAGGGCCTTCAACCACCTCGAAGATGAAAAATAAAATGAAGGGGCTCATATGAAAAGGGGTTTATTAAATATAAATCAAGGAGCACTCTTCGGTTCTTTTATACTGTGAAGAAGAAGTATCCAAACTTTAAAACTTGCATGTATTCAATTAATGGATGAGTGATGTATTTCATTAAGGTTGAAGTAATGGACATTTCTCTCAACCGAACCCCTCATACATTCCTCAGAATTCATGGCTTCTGGTGGAGGAATAGCTTTTATCATTGGTGATATGGAGTATGGATGTGATGGTGGGATTAAAATGTAGAAGGAAATAAAAAAATTCAAGTGTTATTGGTAGGATTTCACTAGTTTCAAGGTATTCCTCTAGATTTTTTCCCCCTTCTCTCGGAGTGTGATTTTCTTTCAATCTCTCATCTAATGTTCTTGGATATGGGATCATTGTATGTTTTAATTTCATTCTTTATTCTAGTCTACTATGGACATAATTTAGGGGATTCGCATGGGGGTTTTGTTTCTTTGTTCCTCTTGAATATCCTTGTTTGGTTCTTCTCAGGATTCTTCATTGATCATTCTCTATAGTTATCCCTCATGATTTTGAAAATTATGGATGAGCATAGGCATTTCAGTCATTGCAGCCCTTGTGATATTTTTGACTTACGCAAGGTTCATAGGCATGAAAATTGAGGATCTTTTAGTTGACATTCTCTCATTTGATCAATAAAGTAGAATAATGACTTAGATCAACTCTCAAAAGGACAAGAATGATGAATTATCAACATTGGTGGATTTCCAAAGATAGTGGATTGAGAAACTAGATGCATATTCTAACATTTTATATCAACTGGTCCTTAGCTTGGCTAGAAGTTTTGAATCTTTGGCTTCTCATCTAAAGCTATCCACTAGGTCTATCAGAGTTGTAGTCAATAAGGAAGATATGGTTCAAAAAGTTCATAAAGACATGGAAAATGTAAAGATATCTCTAAAGTAGATATCCCTAGTGTTGTTTAAAAGAAAATATAATATCTAGAGTAGAAATAACATAATATAACAAGATTTAGAGAAGAAATGAGATATTATAAAAACAATAGGAAATTTTAGAAGAGTTAATATACCACACACAAAAATACCTTTATTGATGAAAGAAATGTTCACTTGCAGCTTCAAGTTGGAAACCTCTAGATAAGCAGAGCTCCAATTATGATAAGCTTCACCTGGCATCACATTGCCTTATTTCTACTTCATTATATAGCTTCTACCTAGCCTCTTTAGAAATTTCTAGTGAAGGAACTTTCTAGTGGGCAGAACCTTCTAGTAAGATTCTTAAATTATTTATTTCACACTATATCTACTACAGAGGCATTATTTAATGAATATGGCCTCAATACATAAAAACCTATATATCTACGTAAGGGGGTTAGGGTAGGAACCTAACATGCCCCCACCCCCTTATAAAGTAGCATTGTCTTCAACACTAGTGATGAGGGAATTGCTTAAGGATGTACGTTGGTTCCCATATGGAATCCTCAGGTTTTGTATCCTTTGACTATATCAATACCTCTTGTATAGTAAACTAGTGGAGACATTACTCTTTTTTTTCATGGATGGCCTTGATATGCCACCAAGTGGAACTTTCTTCATCCAATTATGGAATCCAAGTTTGAATATAAGAATTAGATCCAACCATTTTCTTTAAGTAGGAGACATAAAAGATTGGATGAATTTTAGAGTGGCTAGGAAGTTCCAATTTGTAATCCACTTGCCTAATACATTTAAGGACCTTATATGGGCCATGCAAATGGGGAGCAGAATTCTAGTGGTGGTTGTCTTGGAGTGAGGTCTAATTATAAGGATATAAATGGAGGAACAATTGATCCCTTCATCAAAATGGCATTTGGAATGATGTTGATCAACTCACTACTTCATATAGTTTTGAGCCATGACCAAATTGTTCTTGAGAATGTAGAGAACGTTGACTCAAGTTGAAAGGGTTTTTTCTACCTTGTGTACCTTAGATACTCCTAGTAAGTAGGATAGGACCATGATAAATCATTCGAGTGGCACCATGATAAGTTGTATTATACCACCATGTTGATGTTCAGATTGGTCAAAATCTCAACAACAACTGCATGGGTATAAAACTCCCCTACATTTTTAAAGAGGTGGTACTCTATTATCGCTTGAAATAAGTTATGAAAATACAATTTAAAATAGATAAAAAGTATATTCACAAGAAAGGTTCATCGGAGAAGGACCGATAACTTATTTAAAACTAAAACATTTAATATTTACAATATTACACATAAATAGAGAAAATATTATATAAGGTTAACATATTCCTCACATCCATCACAATACAAGCAAGAATTGGTCAGATTCATAAGACATAAAAATATAAGACCACAATGCAAAGAAATTTAATTGAGTATAATATTTTAAATTGAAAGATAATATGATAGGATCACTACAAAAATCACATACTTAGAAATTCAACGTCCGAGAAATCATTAAAGTTTCACCCCGAAACAGTTCTCTGGGGAGTTCAAAAAAATAATACTTTGATTTTATAATAAAATATAAATTAAAAGATAGCATTTTTCCAAATGGAATGGGATGGGTATTCCATGTAACTTTAAAAGATAGACCTGAACCTGGAAGAAGAAGTAGAAAATGATCAGAAATTGGTTATGAATTTTCAAAGAATGAAAAGGCACAACTGGGTAATTTATAAATGAGAAATATGAAAAATGGGAAATTATGAAAGATGACCGCTTGACTTACTATGATGGAATATATTCTTTTCATTTGCTTGTTGGTGTGTCCTTTATACTTTCCTTTGATGGAACTACCTGACCAGTTACAACTGCTTCTTCTTGATATCATTTAGATATTTTTATTAAGGCTCTCTTTAACCAATTTTTGATATATTCTATCATTGATGCCACAGTTATTTATTTCCTTACATTAATATAAAATAATTAATTTTCCATATCTTTAAAGTCCATCGAGAGTTGATGAAAGGTATCCTCAATTTCATTATTTTTATTCACATAGCGAACCAACCAACTATCTACCTTTGTTTATGAATATTGGGTCAGGTTGTTGAACTTTTCTGTTGATGCAATCTTTAATGAGTCCAAATTTTCCTCCATTTGTTCCCTTGACAAGAGTATTTAATTCATAATCAAGTGTGGTTCCTCTACATCTTTTATCGACCCAACTAGTTCCAACTCAATCAACTTCAAATATAATTCACTTCTTTTTACACTTATAACATCACACTAAGCTATCATTTTTTTAAAATTGTTTATTCTCTTTAAACAACATGCCTTTAATTATTTTATATGGATTGTAGAAGGAAAATCCTCTTATTTTATTTGGAACTTACTAAGACGTGAAACATTTGCAACAAAAGTAGAAATGGCCCATTTGTAAAATTCTTCATCATTTTCAAGATCTGCATGAATATATTGCCCGAAATTTGTCATTCTCGAGCCTAAGGAAACAAAGCTTGTTGCCAATTCCCATGTTTTGAGAATCAAGGTCATTATTTTTTTGGATATTTTCACTTACATGCCTCCTAATGGAAACAAGTAAACTTGTTGCTCCTTTTAATCTTGAACTTGATTTTGGTCTTCCCTCAAGACTTCTCAAGGGTTGTATGGTGGCAATTGGACTAGCAAATAGTGGTGGGGCCATCCGAGTATTTTCTAATTCTATAACTTTATCTTTTAAAATGAAATTTTTGTTCTCTATATCTCCAATTGAAATTTTTAGAGGTTCTCCCATGGATTCATAAATTTCTACGATCTTGGAGGGTGGAACCCCATTAAAGTCAAGTTCTGAATTCGATTTTTCTTAAATATTCTTATTTTTTGCATTGATCTTCTCAATAACTAATTTTCTTGAACTTTTGTTGAATGTGGCATGATGCAAGGTCAGAGACTCCTCTTCAAATATGATTGGCTCTTGAGTGGACAATTCTCTTGAAATCATTCTACTTTCTTGTATCATTTGCTCTTCATCTGCAAATTCAATTTCTTCAACATTTACATCAAGTTCCATGTCTTTTGGGACAATTTCTTCTCCAAGTATGTCATCACTCTCTCCATCTTTGCTTGTGCCTCTTTTCCTCTTTCTGGAAATTGGGATTTTGTGTGGATTTTCTAGATTTACCTTAGGATGGTTCTTCTCTCCTTTGTCTGTTGGAAGATTGGTTGTTGTCATTGATGTCAACCCTAGTCATGGGTTTTGGACCACAAGATTGATAAAGGTATTTGGAAATGAAGGACAATGCACATGCATATACAACACTCATTAATGGATAGTATACATCATGTTGTTTTCGGTGGTATGTGGCATGTCACGTGGGTCCTCACGGTTGAGGAAAAATGAATTTTTGAAGATGACAAAGTGAATTGAAGAAGGAAGTACATGTAGGCCCCGAAGATAATTAAAGAAAAGAATTACAAAATAAGAAAGTGTTAGGTCGGCCCTAATGTTAAAATGAAGTGACATAAATGGTATAAATAAACATCATTAGACATTCATTTTGATACAAGTTGAATTTCAGAGGAAATAAGAAGAAAAGAAGGGTGGATTTCAAGGGAGGATGAACTATTTTGGTGATGTGTTCTAAGGTATGTTATTTTCAGGTCATCTTACCATTTTTGATATAAATGTTTTTCTAGAATTATTCAGATGGTGAAATCGCTATGGTATTGAGAAGACATATCAAGGTACCTCTGGTAAAAATTTCAGCTCTTTATTCACTATAATTATGGAGATACACTATGTGGAAGATAGGGTTTGTGACCAGTCCTGAAGCTAGTCAATAAACAGGTGTTCTGGGTAAAACAGTCATAACTTCCTCATCGAGAATCCAAATTAAGTGGGAAAAAATTCATTGGAAAGAGTATGGATTGTAGTTTCTTTTATGAGAGTTTCAGAATCAGATGTTAATTATTGAGCGTGAGGCATTCTGTGCAAGTTCACTCTCCTAAATAGACCAGAATTGAATAAAGTCTACCATTCTTTCTATAACCTCTTTTTGGGGAGAATTCAAGGAGTGAAAATTGAAGTTTCAGAGAATACATTGAGTAATATTATCTACAGGATCAAAGTACTCCAAGAATTGAAGAATTTCAAAAATTGAAGAAGTCTCAGGAAGCATTATCAGGTTCTATGTGATGATTGGTTGATGGTGATGATTTAATGTAAAGTTTTATTATCTCTCATATACTCTTGGGTGGAAGGAAGGGGCAAGGATGGAGAGTTCAACTCTCTCTTGATATTGGAGAATTGTATCTTCCTCTTGGAGGTTTATCCCTCCCTTTACATTTGGAAGTTGTAGCTACCTTTGGAAGTCATTACTTCCCTTGAACAATAAATATTGATTATTTCTCATATATTGTGCATGGTGTATTATGGTGTATTGGTGTAGCTCTTATACTATTGTTCATTGCTCATTGGATATAGTTGAATAGTTTAAGTATAAGTTGGAAAAGGTTTTAAATTGTACTTGATACTGATTCACCCCCCTCTCAGTATCAACACCGTCACCATAATTATCCATCGAGGATTTTCTTTGTTCTTGAACTGAAGTCTGGGGTTTTCCTTTGGGTAGGTATCTTTTTATAGAAACATTTAAGGATCATGAAATTATCTCATTCAAAGCTCTTCCTTGTTGTCTATGATGATTGTTTGTACTGATGACTATCTCAATATTTGCTTGTAGTTTCTTAATGGGTAACCCTTGAGGGTTTTGACTATCACCTTCTTCTTCTCCAAACAAGAATGTGTTGGAAAATGATACACTATATCCTATAGATGTCATGTGTTTTATAAATAATTGACTAGGGTCGAAACCCTTTATTTCATTTTCTTTATTGAGATTGAATAGATAAAACTAAGTTGATATGTCATCAAGATGCGTAATTCCTTTTACATTTATCTCCCCAGTTTTCCATGGTAGTGGGATGAACTGTCTTTTCCTTTTCTCGTTAAAGAAATGAGCCCAAAACTTATATTAATTACATATCTCAACTACAAATATTTTATCGAAAACATAATATGGTAAGTATGTGGATTTCTCATGAGAGAAGTAGAGTATGATAACACTAAAACTCTCCATGGCTTCAAAATTTCCTCTTTTGTATAAGAAAGATGTTGCTTCTAGGGATAATCTAGATGCACTGGGCCCAAAGATTAGCTTTTTAAGAGAATATATGAACACATTGTTTACTTCATAGAAGTGGTATGTGGATTTTCGTTTCCAAAGTGGAGGGTACCATATTTGCACAAGGTTGAATTTATAGTTGATATTTTTAGCTAAGGAAAAACTGTTGAAGACATGCAAATATGTTAGGGAGAAAATCAAGTATGAGGACATATAAAACCTTTTATTATTTCTAAATTTTCCCAACTAAAACAATAGTTCACTAGAAATAATCCTTTCCCAATCAAATATTGTGTTTTCATGAATTAAAAAGTACAGTATATACAGAGCGACCTTAGGAATTGTATCCATAAATTCTTGTCTAGTGATTCTGGTGATTAACCACGCCATTTCTTGATATGAGTTTTTCAATGAACATACCTAAATATTGGAAGGATACCTAAATATTGGAAGGATCTTCTGGAAGAACTGTTGAATCTTTGAGGTAGTCCCACAGTAGTTCGAATCCATCCTCATTTGTCTTCAAGAAGTCTTTTGATTTGGCACTTTCAAAAGTTGTGTTCGGCTTGGGGAGCTTGAATATCCTTTTGAAAGTTGAGGGAGATAAAGAGATGGGTGACTCTCCTTGTAATTGAATAACTCTTAATTCTTTTTCAAACTTGTATATACACCAAGAAATTAATTCATTCAAATCATATACTTATGGAACACAACCTATTGATGAAATTATTGATGTCCAAATTATGTTTGAACTCTTCTCCTAAGTTGGTTGTTGGACAATTGGTTTGGATAGTTGTTTGTCATTGATGCCAACCCTTGGGGAAGTCTAGAATCCCTAGAGATGTGGTTGAGATTGATGGTGATTCATTTGGCATTGATGTTAACAAGAGTGGTTGATGTCAAAATATGTGTTGGGTGCATTTGATGAAGTCTACACGAAGCCCCATAGGTGTGGTCAGGATACCCTAAGTTGATTGAGGAATATGGACATGAAGGACAATGCAAATGCAGGTAATACACTCATAGATGGAAAATCCTCATCATGACATTTCCGGTTATAGGTGGTACACCATGTGGTTCCTCACGGTTGAGGATTTATGGCCTTGTAAAGTTAGAAGTCCCAAAGAATGGTCAAGAAGCCCCTAGTTGGTTACAAGTCTCTAATGAAAGGGTAAAGTGGTTGCAACAAGAAAATTCAAGAAGCACATAATATTAGGGAAATAGGTTACCCAACAAAAGTATAAATACACCTCAAGGAGTCATTCAAAGGTACATTCACATACACTTTCATTGAATATCTATCTTATGAGCAAGTGATCTTTTGGCTAGACAGTGAAATTTGAGGTAGTGACAAGTGAGAAGTGTAGGAGTTTCGGGGTTGCAGTGGATAGAGAGAAGATATGAGGAAACCCTAGTTTGGTTGAACCCTGTGGGTCATACCACTAGTCTCCCACAAGGCATCCCCACGGATTGCCTAGGGCACGTCACATGAGGCCCTGCGTGACAAGAAGTCTTAGTCCCGCGAGGCTAAGGAAAATTTGGTACAGATGTTGGTACCAGGACGCTGAAGGCTATGGAAGAGGTATATATCTATATTACAGTACAACATGTCAACTACATGTTACAGATATGTTATGTGATTGTCTCTTATGCTTGGTGATGGTATGGTACATGCTTCAGAGCCTTTTGTTGTTGATGCATGGTACATATTGGTGATATTGGTATGGTACATTGATTAGTAGTACATCTTGGTTGTATTGGTATCTTTGTATCTGGTTTTGTTCCATGGTGATTAAGCTATGGTATATGCTTGAGGCTTGTTCTTGTTATACTCTTCGAGCATTAGCACATGGTGTGTGGTTGTTATGTTAGAGGCCTATAATTGATATTGATACATTGTTGAGGAATACACTTGGTATATGGTAGCACATGTGTGAGATACATCTCTTGGTGATGTTGGTATTTGGTTGAGGTACATTATTGATAGTACTTGCTTGATATATCCTATGGTATATGGTGTATGGCATGATTGAGTGATACAGTTGAGATACATTGTTGGTACATAGTATGGCACATGTTTTGATGTACAATATTGATGTAAATGGTTGATGACTGAGGTACATGGTACATGTGTTGGTGCATGGTTGATGCACTTGTTGTGGTATATGGTTGATGCTTGGTATGGTACATGTTGATGGTTTGGTACATGCTTTGGTACATGGTTGAAACACATATATTATGATGGTATTTTGGTGATCTTGGTACATGCTTGGTAGAGGCATGTGTTGGTGATGTTGGACTTATAGTTGATAGGTTTCCTTTGTATATGATCCATGTGAGAGGATCTGTTTGAGTATCAGTGATAGTGACAGGTTAGACAAGTTGATCAGTGAGTCATGACAGGTTGACAGTGACAAGTTGGATATAGTGATAGGTTGACAGGTTACAGGTTGATGTGATAGTGATAGTGAAAATGACAGTGGAAATGACAATGACAATGGCAGTGACAGTGGAAGTGATTGTCGTACTAATAGTTTAATATACACTTATATTTTAGGATGACAAGACGGGGCAAGGAAAGGGGGTTGTATCCTCCTTCTGGTTGGTGTCGGAGAACATAGGGAGTTGTAGCTTCCTTCAGGTTGGATCTTGAGAATCAGGGGATTGTATCCTCCTTCTAGTTGGAGCCAGATAATTCAGGGAGTTGTACCTTCCCTCGGGTTGGTGCTTGTAAATGGGGGGTCATAGCCTCCTTCTAGTTGTAGTTGGAGAATTGGGAAAGTGGTGCTTCCAAAGAATGTATTCTTTTGATATATAGATCCCATCCTCCTCTTAGAAACAAGCCTCTCCCCCATTGAGAGCATGGCTATGACCAGATACCTAATGTATAAGAACAAGTTAAACAACATGGAAGACAAGAGGCTACCTAAAATTGCTTCAAAATAAATTCATAACCATCATCGACTCAAGCGAGGATGGAATAAAGACGCCCAGTCTTGGCTAAGCTACTGGGGAATCATGGAAGAAACCATTTTGCAGAATAAAGATACTATTAAAAAAAAATGCCAAATCAAAATTTAAGGAGAAAATGTGGTGTGATAAAGAGTTAGAGGAAAAAAGAAAATTAAGGTATTATAAAGATGTAATCAAACCTAATCTATAAGATCAAAATTATCTATCTGTTTTGCCAAGTGTAAAGAAAAAATAAGCATTGCTAAGATAAGAACAAATTCTCACGAGGTCCATAGTGAAACTGGGCGTTGGTCAATTCCTAAAACGCCATGGGATGAAAGAGTGTGTCACCTTTGTGACACTAAGAAGGTTGAAGATGAAAATCACTTTCTCTTAGATTGTCTAGCCTATACCCATATTAGATCTCATTTTCAAAATATTTATCACACTACCAACCTTCCTAACCTCTTAACTCAACAAAAATATGGTGATATTGGAAAGCTTCTCTTAATGCTTTTCGAGCACAGAAACAAAATTCTAAAGGATCACAAGTAATCACTTACCCTCTTAAGGTCTGATATACCAATTCAGTCTTAGTGGACATTAATCATCATCATCATTAAGAAAATTTGTTTATATTATACTTAAAATATCACATAACACATAACTTATCATTAAGAAACTTTATTTATATTATACTTAAAATGTATATTATTTTACTCAACTAAAATATTATATTCCATTGGAAAATATAGGAATACATATATGCTATATCAAAGTATATGGAAACGTAAAATATACAATATTAATTTTATTTAATGAATTTAAAAGAAATAATAGTGGTTAAATAACTTAGATTAAATGGTTAAATGTTGTGAATTGTGTTGGTTGTGTGTGTAAATATTATTGAGCTTCATTTTCCTGTAGAATTAGGTTGTCAAAATTACAACTGGTTCATTTATCCAATGTACTATCATCTAAATGAGGTGAAGTGCTTAGTGGATTTAGCAGAAATGTACATTCCATCATTAAAAAAAATACTAAAACAACTTATAAAAAAAGTGAGGTGTTAAATTTTGGAGCAAGTTTCTATTAAAGAAATTTTAAAATTTAAAATTAACACTTTAATGAAAATAATAAAATAAGAGTTATACAGTTTCATGATTTTATTTTTTTTTTATCATATTTTCAAAGTATGTGTATATTGGGTTAAATTTTAAAAATAGACATTACTTAATACATAATTAAATTCGAGACTACCCTATTTGTATATTTTTATGGATAGATAATGAAATAAAATGGAAATACATTATTGAAAGAGTACCTACTAAGATAACTCAAGAATATAATAGAAAAGTAGTTCCCTTGTCTTAAAAATCATCTTAAATTTTATCGATTCTTTTAAAGTAATGTTGATAATGTATACATTTGTTTTAGGGTGGTTCACATTCTTTTAGATTGTATTGGTTTAAAATTATTTAATTTTATGGTTCACATCATTTTGAATTTAGTTTTATGGTTTAAATCATCATCTTCATTATTTTGAATTTATTTTGAATTTGAAGAATATTTTTAACCTTAAAATTATTTAGTTTTATAATTGATATATTATTTTGAATTTATTTTTGAATTTCACTATTTTTCTAATAGGTTCATCTTAACTTCTAACACAACAAAGGGGATCAAATCCTTTAAAGTGTAAGGATCAATTTTTTTGAAGTGTAAACCTTTCATCAAGTTTTTCACTCTAAAATAGGTTTTCACCTTGAGGGATTTTATCCCTCTGATCACATGATAAATCTAGAGTTAAGATGGATTTACAATCTGGTGTGTGTGTATGTGCACCACATGTCAAATTCATATTGAGAATGGAATGAAGTACACATCTTCCCATAGTGAGCAATACATTGTAATGTTTTAACCTTAATAAATCATTTACTTCACTTGTTGTATATAGAGAGAGACAAAGAGTTGATATTAAAATATTTTACTTAAGATGGAAATATTTTTTTACTTTTAATTTTCCTTTTTCTCTTTCCAATATGTGTGTGTGTGTGTGTGTGTGTGTGTGTGTGTGTGTGTGTGTGTGTGAACACGAAAAAAACTAAGGTTATGATCATTAAATCCAACAAGATGATCAACAATAATTTTGTATATGATAATAATATCTTGGAGTAAATGTTTTCTTACAAGTATCTTGAAATTGATATTCATCACGACCTCATTTGAAACTATAGCATTGAGAAAAGGATAAATGGAGGGTGGAAAACTTATTATGGACTTGAAAATAATTGTAAATTAGGATACCTTTGGCTATGGGATGAGAAAAAAATCATCTTTGGGATTCTTGTCACTCCGGTTATCTTGTATGGAGGTAATGAAAAGTTTGGGGATGTATTATATCTCGAGAATCTTGGAGAAAGAGAGAGCAGATCCAAAATAATTTTATAACTTATACTCTCAAAATTAAGGGCAATAGACCCTATCCTATCCTCCTCATCGAAGCATGATATTAAAAATATTGTACAAGCTAAATTTAAGGAGAATCAATGTTGCGATAAAAAAATAGATGATAAAATAAAATTAAGATATTATAAGGAGGTGGTTAACCCTAACCTTGAAGATCAAAAGTATCTCTATGTTTTGACTAGTGTAAAGAAGAGAATCAATATTGCTAAAACAAGAATTAATTCTCATAAGCTGCATAGTGAAATTGGGTGTTGGACAATCCCCAAAACACCATGGAAAGAAAGAATATGTCACCTTGTGAAACTAAGAGGGTTGAAGATTAAAATCATGTTCTCCTAGAATGCCCTACATATACCCAAATTAGATCCCAATTTTCAAATATTTGTGACAATACTGACCTTCCTAACCTTCTAAGTCATCAAAACTTTAGTGATCTTGGAACGCTTCTTATTAATGCTTTTCAAGAATCAAAATAACATTTTAAAGAAATCAAAGTAATCTCTTGCTTTTCTTAAGGTTCTATAGACCAATTTTAGTCTCAGTGGATGTTAACTACCACCACCATCATCATCTTCATATATATGAAGGTATCACAAATAATATATATATATATATA
>ML776791.1:1992888-2004480 GCA_009831015.1 Picea engelmannii
AGTTTATATGACCCCGATTTTTCCTCAAACCGTGTCTGATTTTTCCATTTATATGACCACGTTTTGCCTGTAAAACGTGATCGATTTTGTAAAACGTGATCGATTTTGTTGTTTATATGCCCAGGATTTTTCCCTTAAAACATGATTAAGTTCATTGTTTATATGACCACCATTTTTCCTTCAAGATGTGACAGAGTTAGTTGTTTAACTAACCACCATTTTTCCATCAAGATGTGACTGAGTTGTTGTTTAAATGGCCACCCTATGCTAATTAGAAAGATGACTGCATTACTGATATGCCCATGATTCTTGCCTTTAATCGTGGACGGTGTTTGTGTCGATTGGCCTCAAGGTTTCCTTAATTGTTGGCTTCCCTTTAAATTTGGAGACGACCATAATTACTACAACGATGTCTTGGGTCCATTAGCCGCCTTGATTTTTGCTACTGTGTGTCAATGGTCAACATATTTCTTCCTATTGATTAATTTCCACCGTGAGTTAAACGATAACATTCATGTTGATCACCTTGTTATTGTTGTATTACTTGTTGTGATGACAGTCTTGTAATTTGCCTTGTCATTGCTAAATTGATTTTTATGTAACCAATGTGTCAATTGCCTTGTTAAATTCAACTACATAGTTATTGAGGAGTAATCCTTGCAGATTACTGCTCTGCGTTTTTAGTTGATTGTGTTATGTATTTATGGTTTCATTTCTTTTATAAATTAATCATGTATTCCTATGTTGAATGCCTGGTATTTATTACAGCAAATTCTTATCATTTCAGTCATGTAATCCGGTCTTGATTGAGACGAATCTAGGTATTCCTTAAGGTTAAGTAGGTTGCAATTTACATATATATTCCTGCGTAATGCCTTGCATTTATTATGGCCAATTAATTTTTATTCAAGTCATGCTTTGTTGCATTGAATGTGTAGTACTTATGTATTCCTTAAGGCTGTTTATGTATTAGATTGTACTTAAGGTTAATCAGATTCACATCTAGTAGTCATTTAGGCTTGTTGAATTAGATGTGTAATAAAAGTTAAATTGGCATATAGTTATTGTCTAGTAAACTAGACTTGATGAATTAGATGGGGGTGTAGGGACTTAATTTCATTTTTGTGGACTTGTCATTTTGGTTGATTTGAGTAAAGAAGACTGCCGAATTGATGCGGGTTTTATGTTAATTAGATTGTAATTAATAATTGATTAATGTAGTTTTTCCAAATTGAATTGAATAATGGAGGGGTTAGGTAGAATGGTTGATTGGACTTGTATTCAATGTTAATCAGATGGTGAGTTAATTACTAAATTTAAAGGTGGGACTTGCTCAATTTAGAGGGTTAATCATTGTCAACACTTGCAAGTATTGACTAGTTCGACTAGGTGAATGGTCAGGTTGTGGATGCGCCATGTCTTGGCTTGTGTCATCCCTTGTCTTCGTCCTCTGGTGTTTCATAACCCTGTCGTTCGGGTGTGTGTGTAGTCTCCTTGTCCATTGTTTCATCCTAGCGCGTTAGATTTAACTAGAGACCTTGGTCTAGATAGGATGTGTTGTACCAAATTTAGTAATACGTTTGTCACCTGGGGATGACATGATTCCCAATGAGGTGATCATTGTGCACCCTTTTGGGTAGCAGTAATCGAGAACTTGGGTGGAGTCAGCGCGTTCGGTGCGAGTGTTGACGAGTATTGTAAGTAGCCTTAGGCACATGATTGGAATGCCTTCATGCATTTGGTTAGCGCGCCCGAAGTTTCTAGTCGGGTTGGTCAAGGTTGATGTGTCATGAGGGGTAAACGATCCCTTATCTTGTAGGCGTGTCATGTCATGTCGGGCGGGTAGTATTTCCTCCTCGTTGCCCTTGTGCCAGTGTGTGAAGTCTTAGTTGTTGGTGCTTGATCTACAGGCGTGGTGCTCTCCGTCAGCTATGTCGTCTAGCTGTAATCATCGTTGTTGTCATGTTCTTGTCAAAAAAAAAACATTGCACTGTTGTTTCTCTTGTAGATGCAACGTTAGGGACATTACAGGGTTTTTAGGAAAAATCTCTGTGTAATGTTTGTATTTTCCATTGTATCTTTTCTGTTCTTTTCTGAATATCTGTTTACAATAGACATTGTACAAGGTTAGAATTTACATTTGGTATCAGATCTTTATTGGCTTCAGGGGGACTCCTTTGTGGTCAATGGTTTGGCTTGGGACTATGATAAGCCTTGTTACAATGGGAGATCTGCGGTATTGTTTTTCAGGTGAAAAGAAATGGAAAGCAATTCGAAGATGGAGATCAAGAATTTTAATGGGAAAATCTTTGATCTGTGGAAGCTCAATATGGAAGATCTTTTGGTGGAAAGAGATCAGTGGATCACGGTAGATCCAAGTACTGCACCTACATGAACTTATGCAGATGATTGGAAAAATATGGATCGAAAGGCAAAGAGCACAATTCGACTGTGTCTCTTCGATTTAGTATTACTGAATGTGTCAGAGGAATCTACATCCAAGGATTTATGGGAAAATATGGGGAAGTTGTATCAGTCTAAGTCCCTGGTAAATAGACTATTCCTGAGAGAGAAGCTGTATAACTTGAGGATGAGAGATGGAGACTCGGTGGCAGAGAATTTGAGCGCCTTCAATACTGTGGTAAGTCAGTTAGTATCTGTTGAGATTAAAATTTCAGATGAAGATAAATGTATCAGTTTATTGTGTTCTTTACCAGACTCATGGGATAGCCTGGTTGTGGCCATAGGTAGTAATACAACTTCTTTGAATCTTGAAGAAGTGGTCTCATCATTGTTGTCAGAGGAGATGAGACATAAGAATATGGAAGGACGTAGCACAGACACATTATTTGTAAGAGGACGTTCCCAGGAAAGAAGTAGATCTAATTTCTCAATTGGGAGATCTAAGTCTAAGGGTAGATCTAAATCTCCTAGAAATTTTGTAAGGGTATGTTGGAGGTGTGGAAAAGAAGGGCACTACAAGAAGCAATGTAGATCCAAAGTTGAGAAAAATAAGGGATCTGAAGAATCTTCTTCTATGGAAGAAAAGACCTCCAAGGAATAAGGATTGGATGTGTACTTGGCCTCTTCAAGCACACATGCAGATCATGAGGCATGGTTGATTGAATTTAGTGCATGTTGATGGAAAAAGAAAGTTGCATGCTCAGTGGTGTCAAGTTAGAGCAAGAATTTTGGGTAGAGGTAGTGGGTATTGCATGTTATCTGGTCAATAGAACACCCTCATCAGTGTTGGGTGACAAGACTCCACAAGAGGTATGGACTAGTAAGGAACCTTCTCTCACACATATTAAGGTATTTGGTTGCGATGCATATGTTCATGTTCCAAAGGAAAACAGGAGTAAGCTGGATAAGAAGGCTGAAAAATGTATCTTTATTGGATATAAAAATGGTCTCAAAGGTTATAAGCTTTTAAACCCAAAAACTAAGAAGGTAGTGTATAGCCGAGATGTGGTATTTAGAGAAATGAAGGATGTTGTTAAACAGGAAGTCCTACCAAGTAAGGAAGAACCAGAGAAGATAAAGTTTGATTTAAAGGATGATGAAGCAGACTCTATAGAAGAACATGAATCATAAGAAGAAGATCCTCATACTCCAGTGTTGAGGAGATCGGATCAAGAAAGAAGGCTACCAGAAAGGTATAGTCCATTTGATTTTTGTTCAAATTTTTCTTTTTCTATTACTGATGATGATCCTAGAACTGTCAGGGAAGCAGTGGATTCAAAGGATGGAAATCTCTGAAAAGGGCCATGGAAGAAGAAATGGCATCTTTGGATAAGAATGAGGCTTGGGATCTAGTGGAGTTCCCAACTGGAAGAAATCCCATTGGTAGCAAATGGGTATTTAAAAATAAGCTGAATGTAGAAGGAAAAGTGCAGAAATACAAAGCTCAGTTAGTAGCAAAAGGTTATTCCCAGGTTGAGGGAATTGATTTTGGTGATATTTTTTCTCCTATTTCCAAGCTAACCTCTATAAGATTTCTGTTATTTGTTGTTGTTACATTTGATTTTGAAGTAGAACAGATGGATGTTAAGACAACATTCCTACATGGGGATCTAGAAGAAGAAATCTTTATGAAGAAACCAAAAGGTTATGTTGGGACTTGGCTTCACAATAAGCAAAGAGGATCACTGTGTGTATTGTAAATTAATTGGTGATCATTTGATTTATTTGGTCTTGTATGTGGATGACATGTTGTTGATAGGAAACAACAAGGAGATTATCCAGGATGTGAAAACTCAGATGTCCTCTAAATTCGACATGAAGGATCTTGGTGCTTCAAATTTCATTTTGGGCATGGAAATTAAAAGAGATCAAAAAAAGAGGAAACTCTGGTTAAATCAGAGAAAATATGTCGAGACAATATTGCAGAGGTTTAATATGCAGGAATGTAAACCGGTCAAGGTTCCTATTCTTGTTGGTATAAAGTTATCTGTGGATCAATGTCCCAAGACACATGAAGAAGAGGAAGACATGTCTCATGTTCCATATGCAAGTGTAGTTGGCAGTTTGATGTATGCAATGGTCTATACTAGACCGGACATTGCACATGCAGTAGGAGTTTTGATAAGGTATATGTCAAAACTAGGGAAGGAGCATTGGACATCAATAAAAAGGGTTTTCAGGTATTTGCATGGCACTGCTAGCTATGGATTGTGCTATGAAGGAAGACCAGGATTTGATAGAGTGGTCGATATACATGGCTTTTTGGATGCTGACTGGGCTAGATATTTGGATCATAGGATATCTACAAGTGGGTGTGTGTTTAACCTGTTTGGAGGAGAAATAAGTTGGATGAGAAAAAGACAGGTTGTAGTGGCACTTTCAACTAAAGAATCTGAATACATGGTAGCCACTCATGCAAGTAAGGAATTGGTATGGTTACAAATATTGTGTTCATGTATTGGGTTGGTACAACAAGCTGTAAGGATAGAGTGTGACAGTTAGAGTGCAATTTTTCTGGCGAAGAACCCTGCTTATCATTCAAAGACAAAGCACATTGATGTTCAATATCACTTTGTGAGAGACATGATTGAAGAAAAGAAAGTATCACTGATGAAGGTGGACAATTTGAAGAGTGTTGTAGACTCATTAACAAAATCTGTGAGCATTGAGAAGTTCTCTTGGTGTAAAGGATCCATGGGCATTGCTGCCCTGGAGTTTTGACTATGTAACCCTGTAACCCCCTATATGTAAAGAAAACAACAAGTGGGAGAAATGTTGGTTTAGAGGGGGGGCTGCTAGGCCCCCGCTCAGGGGGTGTAGTGGGGTGGAGCCCCCTGTGTGGGGGTCTGGGGGCAACGCCCCCGAATTTTTTTTTGCCTCAGGAAACGTGTCATGTATTTAGGTGGTTTTTTCAGCACATGATTTTTTCCAATGGCTTTCTATTTCCATTTAAGGAATTAGGGTTTTGGACTAATCCAGGTCATTGGGTTAGGGTTTTGGATGTTGTTGGCTCCTAGATGTATATTGTATTGTAAGCAATGTAACATGATGAATGAATATAATATATGCTGGTTTCCTCGGTTTGGGTTTCTAGGGGAAAAATATTTGTGTAATGTTTGTATTTGCGATTGTATCTTTTCTGTTATTTTCTGAATATCTATTTACAATAGACATTGTACAAGGTTAGAATTTACACATATAACCAAAGACCTCAACTTTTCTACCTCCATACTTTCTCTTTTTCCAATAGAAGGGTGTGCTTTCATTCTTCTAAAGACCGACACTCTTCTATCTCCTCTAGGCTAGATTGACCAAGATGCATCTTTCCATGGACATTGAACATGTTTTCTTCTATTTGACAAAGATTTAAATCATTGGAATTTCTTCACTCCATGGCTCATATTAACACTGACGCTTTGAGATTTTGTAGGATTGATCCAAATTGATCACTAGCTGACTCATTATATTCATATTGTAAAGTCATCCAAAAATATTTGACCAACCTTTTGAAATCCTCTACCTCCACCCATGACGAAATATATTTGAAGGGATAACCTAGCTTGTTAATAGACTTAGCCAATTTGAGATAAATAGGAAAATGATTAGGGCACCTTACAGTTCCAACCTAATATTGAATAGGGACCCCTTATTGAAACAAACTATCATGGATTAGAAGCATGTACAAAATATTCATGACCCCATCTAGGTTTCTTCTGTTGTTTCTCCAAGTAGGCTTCAAGACTACAAGTTTGATGTCCACAAGCTCTGCGATTTCAAATTTGCGCAGAAAAAAATTAGCCAACAAATCACTTCTAGCTAAATGACCCCATAGTTCCTCTTTGCTCAAAGTAAGATTGAGATCTTCACGAATAATTAGGGATTTATAATGAAGACACTCAAATAATGCGGGAACAGTTTTAAATCTCTTCACGTCTTTCTTAGGGACTATATATATTAAGAACGGAGAAGAAATGATCCAATCCTTTGAAAAAAAATTTAGCAAACAACCAAAAACGAAAGGTAAAACTATTACAAAGGATACAATTGGAGGAAAAACTAATGACTAATCCTCCTGAAGCTCTGGATGCATCATGCAAAATATTAATAAGTTTGTTTATGATAGGAGCCAGTGGTTAAATTTGACGAGTATTTACTCTTTTTTCCATTTTTAATCATCAAATACGACCAATTTTTAAATTTACACATCATTAATGACATCCACTTAATTTTGAAATCATCAATTTGATGGGCAAATAAAAAATTTTCCCATATGTAAAATTCCCAGTTGGTTTCTTTAAAAGTTTCCACGATTTTGGTTTGTAATTTTATCAAATAGTTTAGATACCAACTTCTCACCAAATTTAAAAAAATTATAGATGCACACACACATAATTAACCATAATAGAACAAATTTGTTTTCATGTCATTTGTTGAAGGAGAGTACACATATTTATATTCCAACCCCTCTAAGAGGTTATTAACAATGATCTTACAACATATTTACCCACAAAATTTACATACTAAGCTACAACAAGAAATGTCAGTGAACCTGGGTTTGATTGCCTGAGTATTTGACTCCTATGAAATATGGTCTGGAGAGAGTAAGCTACAACAAAAACATATATATATCAATTTGCAAGATGATATATTTAAGGTAGGCTCCCATGTTGGATGTTATTACTCCTAGATTGTGAATACACTTTGGGAGCAACAATATTATACCTTGGAACAATGAATCGATCCCTCTCTAACTTGATCTCATCCCCAGAAAATGCCCACGATCTCACAACAAGGAGGTATGACAAATATGAATGCATATTTGTGGTACAAATGCACCCAAAATAAAGATATGATGGCGACCTTAGATTCTCTTCTCCTGTAACCACTAAACTCAACTATATCAATGCCACTTTGGAGAGGAAATCCACCTAGAGTAGGAATAGCCACGAATTTCCCTTTTTCCTCAACAATATACCCCAATAACTCTCAATAAATTTCTTCTAAGTGGTAGCAGTAACTCACCCTCTTTATGGAAAATACGGTGCTCTGATTTGGGAGTACTTCGTCCACTGGAAATGGTGAAGTTGTTTCCCCAAACTCAGCTACCACATGAACCTCCCCCACCATATAAATCTTCATCCATCCTTAAGGAAACACACTACAAATGGAAACTTAGCTATAGTACTCATAAATTTGAAATCAATGAATAAATATGAAGATGATTTGTTCCCATAGCTAGCTAGGGTGTATTGTTTCAACACCGAAACTAGTATATCAACAATGGTTTCTGAAAACCCTAGAAAACTTTCCAAGGGATATCCAAGTCTATTTTCTCAATAAGAGAGTGTAATAATTGATGATAGACTCCTATCCCCCTTATTTTTATACTTCTAACTTTATCTATTCTTTCCTTCTCTTATGAATGTGGGATAATAACCCCACTTGAATTTTTTTGTCGTTATTCATGTTCCCTTGATTATTTTTTTCCCTGGCCCACAAGAACTCAATTAGGCTAGCATAATTCTCTCTTAGAGAGATTAGGCATATGGAGACATTACAGTCCTCCCTACCCATGATTCCTTGCCCTCAAGAAATTTTAATCTCGGATGTTGGAGTACTTGCTCTCTGTCCCATGTAGCGTCCTCAATAGGAAAGTCCTTCCATTTGACAAGCTACTCCCTAACAATTCGGTTTCGTAGCTTCCACTCCCTGATCTCCAAAATCTCCTCAGGAACCAAAATCAACTTCCCCTCTTCATATAGTGGTGATAACTCAATAGAGGTAGAAATATGTTGTCCCAATACCTTCTTAAGATATGAAACATGTAAGTCCTTATGTATTTTGCATCCCTCTGGAAGATCTAGCTCGTATGCCACCTCTCCTATGTGCCTCGAAATCCTATAGGGTCCGTAGGGTATTGGTTTCAATTTTTCTACCTCCTTCATATTAAGTTAAGACTACCTATATGGATTCATATGTAGGTACACAAAGTCCTCGATTTAAAAGCTACGTTCCACCTGATTCTTGTCTACATAGACATTTTGTTGAGTCTGAGCCATCTGCAAATTTTTCTTAAGGGTCCGTAGAATATCCTGACTCTCCTGAACCCAATATTTATATTTAGGTGATATGTTGTCTCCAAACACCTGATCCACAAATGTAGGTGCATCATATCCATAAAAATATCAAAATATTGTCATCCCAATCGACATGTGATAGACTGTATTGTAGTAGTGCTCGGCCAAGTGTAGCCACTTTATCCAGGCTTTCTGTTGGCTTGACACATAATTCCTTAGATAGCCGTCAATTCATTTATTCAAAATMTTGGTCTTCCCACCCATCTGAGGATGGTAGATCATGTTAGGTGTCAATTCTATCCCAACTAACCTGAAAATATCTTGTCAAAATCCTCCCATGAACCTACTATCGTTGTCACTGAAAATAGATTTTGGAAACACATGTAATCAKAATAACTCTCTGAATAACAACTTCTCTACCCGTGTTAYAGAATATTTGGAGGGTATAGAACACAATGTGAAAACTTCATGAGCCTATCGACCACCACATAAATACAATCTTTTCCCTGCACCTGGGGAAACCTTGTGATGAAGTCCATAGAGATGCTTTCCCATTTTTTTCTGGGATGGGAAGTGGCTGAAGTAATCTAGTTGGTTGAGTATTGTCCACTTTGTTCTGTTGGAAGAATTTTCATTCCCTCACGAATATCAACACATCCGTCTTGAGGTCTTTCGATGTAAATCTTTCCCTAATCTTTTTGTAGGTTTTCAAGTACCTAGGGTGTCCTACCAAAGGTGAATTGTGTGTTTCCTACATGATTTTTTCCTTCAGATGAGATTCTAGTACTAAATAGATCTTGTATTTTTAATAAATGATGTCATCCATAACTTGGTATCGATCATCCTGGATCCGACCGTCTAGGATCTCACAAGAAAATCTTTCCTTGGAGTATTCTACCAACAAGATATCTTTCCAATCAACTAAAATATCCATGAGGGAGGGAGTGGATGGTACTCTGGAAAGGGAATCAATCACCAAATTGTTCTTTCCCTTCACATATTCAATCTCGAAATCATATTATTGAACTTTATTGATCCACTTTTAATACCTCTCACTCAATTCTTTCTAATCCATGAAGAACCTCAGGTTGTTATGATCTGTCTTCACTTTGAATCTTTTCCCCACCAAGTATTGTATGAATTCGGCCAATGCATGCATAACGACCAACATATCATTGTCATATATTGAATAATTCCTCTCATAATCCTTAAGTTTGTGGCTCTCAAAAGAAATGGGATGACTATTTGCATCAACATGGCTCCTATCCCTATCTTTGAAGCATCACACTCAAGCACAAATGGTTGAGTGAAGTGTGGTAAGGCTATCATGGGGCATGAACTTATTACCTGTTTCATTTTCTCAAATGTCATATGTGCCTCATCTATCCAACTGAAGTCTCCTTTCTTAGTGAGATGTGTAAGAGGTGTCATCAACTGTGAGAACCCCTTAACAAATTTCCTATAACAAGTGTAGATCCCTAGAAAGATTTTCATTTATATCAAATTCCTGGGGGTAGGCCACTCTATAATTGCCCTGACTTTCTCCTAGTGGACCTAGACACCATTTTCCCAGATCACATGCCCCAAGTAAAGCATCTCAATCATGCCAAAATCACATTTGGACTCTTTTTTGTAGAGTTTTTTCTCCTCCAAAATTTCCAATACCTTATCCAAATGCCTGAGATGATCCTCCCAAGTCTTGTTATAAATGAGAATATTAGCAAAGAAGACCAACAAAAATTTCCTCAACTTCTTATTGAACACATGGTTCATGAAAGACTGGGATGTAGCAGGGGCGTTGGTTAGCCCAAAACAACATAACCATGAACTCATAATGCCCATAATGGCATCAGAAGGTAATCTTCTGAATGCCCTTCTCTCAAACTCGAATATGGTGGTACCTTGAACAAAGATCAATTTTCGTGAAATATTTTTCTCCCCTCAACTCATCCATCAGTTCATCCATCCTTGGAATTGGGTACTTATTATTTATGGTTTTCTTTTTAAGATCTTATTAGTCAAAGAACATCCTCATGGAGACATCCTTTTTCTTAACCAATACCATTGAAGAGGAAACAAGGCTAGAACTAGCCCGAATCTGACCCATCTTTAACAAATCCTTGATGGTTTTTTCTATTTCGTCTGTGTACATCTTGGGGTGGCGGTAAGAATTGGTTATGAAAACTTGAATCCCTTCTTCTAATTCTATAATATTTTGAAATCCTCTATCTCAGGGTACTCCTGGAGGAATGCCATAAAAAAAAATTTCATGTTTGCGAAGCAATACCTGAATATTGTTTGGATACTGTCGAGGAAGATATAGCAGCTCCTTGTCAAAAATGTAGCACTCAACTTACCACTCTATGTCTCCATGCCGTAACAATGGCTCCATATTATGATATGCCACGATATTTGGAGGATACTGGTGCATAGCCCGTAAAATCACCTTTTTTCCATCTGTTCCATGAACTCCATTGTCCTTTGATCAGAGTGTATTTCCAAATGAAGTATAACCATTGAAATCCAAGACCACATTAGTGTATGGCACATCCACCATAAATAAATCATCTTTCAATGTATAATTCCCCATGGTTATTTTCAACAAAACCATGTTGAATCTGTTAGCGATAAAAAATGCACTGGCATTTTTGAAAGAACGATGCCTAATCTTGTATGGAAAATTTTGATAGCTTCCTGGGATCCAAATGCAGATTTTAAAGCACCATTGGAAAGCTTAGGATTTGTATATGTCGATCGACTATTTAAGCATGCAAAATGGACTCTCCATGACTTAGAAATTTGATTTTGAAAAAAATCTGTGCTTTCACCAGCGCAGAAGGCAGAATTATAACTAGTTAGCTGGTGAAAGCTCCGCCTTTCACCAGCTAAGGAGCGGATTTTCGGGTAAATTAGCTGGTGAAAGCCTGTCACGGCCAAAATAGCCAAATTTTTTCTCAGATCAGGATTTTTTGGGTTTGAATGGTTTGAAATCTTCTTCAATAAGCTGGTTATGAATTATCAAATCAAAATCTGAAGGCCATTCTTGGAGATA
>ML776791.1:2072545-2089930 GCA_009831015.1 Picea engelmannii
CGAAAACACTCACAGAACTGAGGGGATTCCTGGGCCTATGCACATACTATAGGAAATTTGTCAAAGGGTTTTCTCAACTGTGTGCACCCTTGACTGACCTGACCAAAAAGGGGTCCTTCAAATGGAATGATGAGGCCCAAGTCCCGATGGAGAAAATGAAAGAGGTCATGAGCACTTGCCCAGTTCTAGCTCTTCCTGATTTCGACATACCCTTCACTTTGGAGTGTGATGCCTCGAGGGAAGGTATAGGGGCCATGTTGATGCAGAATAGGCACCCCCTTGCCTATGAAAGCCAGAAACTCAGGGGTCCTGAACTACTTTACAACATTTACAAAAAATAAATTTTGGCTATCATGCGTGCACTAGCCAAATTCAGACAATATTTGGTAGGTGCAAGGTTTGTGGTCAAATCACACCATAATAGCCTTAAATATCTATTGGAGCAGAACTATTTGAATGAAAGACAACAAAAATGGGTAAGAAAATACAAGCCTACGACTTTGACATTGAATTTGTCAAAGGAAAGAACAACGCAGTGGTCGATGCATTATCCAGAAGGCCATCAATTTTTTCCATGTCCGGTATGTCAGTCGACTGGAAGGAACACTTGATAGTGGAATATGCAAAGGATCAGTTCGCTTGTCAATTGCTGGATGGGAAAATACAGGATGACAACTATAGGGTCATGTTGGTAGCCAATTCACATTTTTATCCTATCCTTATAAGATGCCTACACCAGTGTTTTGCAACCCTTGATTTTCATCGCAATCTTTGGAATAAAACAACACTATTATTTTGCGCATTTGCACACCTACCTTTGTTCTCGTTTTCACGACTGCAAGTGTGAAAACTTTGATTTCAAAGTCACATTAAATTCGTCATTGGATTATTTTGGTTACTCTTCTCTATGTGTTCATTGCATTTCCTATTTAATTATAGTCGCATTGTTGGCAAGATACCAAGATCTTTACTCATTTGGCATTTTTTAATTGTCAATATGATTTCATTTTTATAATATTGTGGTGATGTTATAATGACTGTCATTGAGCCCCTAATACATTGGTCGTTTGATGTTTTATGTTCTTTCATTGATTGCCTTGACACATTGTTCTCATGAAAACACATTAACATTGTGGTTAGAACCTTGGTGTAATCATTTCATACGACACATATTTGATATGATCGAACCCTTGGTGTTGATCTCGAATCATTGTTTTGGTTTTAAAACTATGCAAACACTATGCTTATATGAATTTTTGGGTCGACTTACCATAGATTTCATTAATTGTTTTAGTGACATGGTTTTTAACATATGCAATGGTGATTCGAATCGCTATATGCGCCGTCGATTGTACATTGGGAAATGACTATTTTGCATGGGCTGTGCTAGCTCCACCACCCTTGCACATTCGAGCATTAATGCCTTCCCCCTATCCCGGGTCACCTCTGTTAGGTTTCGGGTAAGCCTGTGAGATTTTCGATCCCGCAAATGCCCTGTCCAAACCCTCGCCCATTCACCTTGCTCACTGTGTGCCTCTGTCCATGGCACCTGTGGTGTGTATAGAGCCAAATGGTAACCAAACTCTGTTGCTATTTGATAATGCTCACAAAGATTTGGAAAATGGTGGTTGGTTGGTGTTTATCCAAAGGTTCGACGATTTCAACCTTTCGGTTGCCCAAAAATTCTCCCTCACCTTCGACGGGTGCAAGGCTAAATTCGGAGACATACAGCTCAAGCTCAATGAGGAATTCATAAGCTCGGCTACAGGACTACCAGCTACAGGTCAAAGATGGTTTAAAAATTCCAAAGTAGACGAGGTGCCGTGGACGCTTCTATTTAGTTCAAGAAAGATTGTTTCCTGTGATAAAGGCATGCCTATCACGACCCTCAAACCCAGGTGGCACGATCTTTTGGTAATTGTTAAACAATTTTTGACCTACGAAGGTCAGTATGGCTTGGTATTTCTGTATCACCTTCGGTTGTTGATGAATTTTATAGGCTATCCCTTAAATATGCCACATTATCTCTTGCGTAGTCTTTACAATATGTCTACAATATTCAAGTGTGAGAAGGTTGATAGCAGCCGTTTCCATCATGTCTTGATTAAACTCATTTTCGTCCACCATTTGAGCCTTGGTGGTGATAGTCGACAAGCCTTCCTGACAAGGAATGGCTTTGCCACTCATGGGTCTGTCCAAGTGGACAAGGTTGTTGTTACTAAAACATTGGCTGGACCGGCTGTGCCACTCCATATCCTCCTACCCCCTATCAAACCCTTGGATTTCCCTGACATAGACCTACCCGATGCCATAACCAACCCGTGTACTAAAGACAAGACTGAGGCCATCAAGAAGCCTATGAAGAAGAAAGGTAAGGGTGATACTACTGTCAACATTAAGGGGAAGAAAAACACCTGGTGGATATCCAGATGTGACAGGAACAAACCCAAGCAAAATGTCAACCAAAAACCCATAGTGTTGAGCGAGGACTCAGACTCTGATATTGAGCGTTTCCTAGCCGAGGAATATCCCTATTCTCATGGCCTATGCTCTATGGAAACCTATGACTATGTCTCCAAATTACCTCCATGCCTCAAAAATGATCCTAACTACCCGAGAATCAAGCTGCACAAGGAAACCCCTGGTAACAAGAACAAACCCTCGCCAGTGATGCCGAAGCCCAATCAATCACCGTGTGCTCAGTGTAATGCCTAGCTTGAGCATTATTACACCGACGTTCCCCTGTTGCAATCAAGGATCAAATCGCTAGAGGAACAAGTTACAATGCTGTCAAAAGAGAGAGACAGTCTTCAAGCCAATGAGAAGAAACAAAAGACCACTAATTCAATTGTCTTCAAAAACGTCAAGGCAGCAACGGCCTTTGTCAATTCAAAATTATCATGACTGAGTTGCCCAGGTATGTGTTTCGATATCGATTATGATTTGTAAGTTTGCTTGAGTTAATTTAACCAATTGGATCTGTTTTCAATTAGCTCTGTTCGTTTTAATAGATTCAAAATGGTTCTGTTATACTCAGATCACTAAAAACAATTTCATTGTGAATCATGTACAGTAGATTCATTTTGCTAAAATTAAATATGGCTATGATTTGGTTATGCGATTTTATTGTGCTCATATTAGTATAAGCGATTGAGTTGTTTGTGATTATGTTTGGTTGGCTTTGTAACAATTATGTATGTTTGAATTTATATAATCATTTGGATTTGCTTTCATTTAGTTCTGTCTGAATATACGAATCTGTTTCGTTTTGAATAAATATTCTCATTTGGATTTTGATTACATTCGACCTGTGCATAAGATTTATTTACTAAAATCGTGTAGCTGTGTTGATTGATACGATTTAGCATAATGATTTTGTCGGTCTCAAATCGGTTCAATTCGTTCCTGTTTGATTTGATTCGCAAACAATGTTGTGTGCCCTGATTAGCATAGTTGCTTGCATAATACGATGGATTCAAAGTTAGATTTGATGCGACTCTATTAGTTTGGTTTTAAATGATATTGTTAATTTCGTTTTGATTCGACAAAAATTTTCTTAAATGCTGAGTTGACATAAACTATTGCATGAAAAATATACTTGATCAGTTACAACCTGTTTTGGTTAAAATAGATTTAAACATGATTTCGTTTGCTCTCAATTAGCATAGAAGTTTTGATTTGAATGATTCGTTTGGTTTCCAATTAGCAATCAAATATTTGTTTAACAATTTGAATATATTGATGTTAGCATTTCATTGATTTTAAACGATTCTATTTTCAAATTAGACCAGCTACAAAATCGTGAGATTCTGTAGTTATTCTTAAAATTTAGATTTTTGTTAATTTTATCAATAAAATATCACCTAAACTTGTCTATTCTTGTCCACTTTCAGGTGCATACGAATTCCAATGATCAATGGGATATGCTGTGGTAGTTTAAGAGATGTTTTTGTGATATAGTTTTGTTATAGGTTGTTAGTTTCAGTCAGGAATAGAAACTTGGGAGATTATCCCCAGATTTGTTATACATTGTTTTTGATAATTCCCACAGGGATGTTTTACCTTGTGGGAGGTCATTAAATACTTGTAATTTTTTTGTAATGGACCCATCATCATCACTATTGGGAGAACCAGACTATGGATTTATGATACAGACTGGGATGAAATTTGATGTCTTGTAACAACTTTAGCTTTCAATATATCAAACTTTTGTTTCAAGTTTTATTCATATCAGTTTGCAGTCAATTATAGACTAATTTAGCTATCATAATTCATTGCAGGTTGATTTGACTTGGTTAATGTGTTATCTATATCTGATCTCTCTTATTTTAAAAAATACAACAATTACTTTGTTTCAATTTAAGGAATTAAAGATTTCTCTTCTTCATTAAATGAATCATTTTGTACAAATCTTTGCACACAGATTTATCTAATTGTGACGATTTGTAACTCATAAGATTGTTGTCAATTTTATGTCTTGTTTGTTCTAATATTGATATTCAAAAGAGCATCGCTGCTTCCTATTTACAAGAGGCTTGCAGATAATCCGGTGCGGGTTTCCTCCCATCGAACAGCTTAACTGGATTCTTTACACAGGACAAATTGGAAAGCGTTATTACAGGTTAGCTTAGCAGTGTTATTTAAGTAGTTTAGATAGATATATTAGTTCAAATTCATAGATAGAATTATTATTTTAATTGTTCAGCTTAAATAGTTTTCATTCTATTTCTTTCTCATAAAATCATAAAAATCAAAAAACAATAGTTTTGCTGTCATAGGACAGTTACAAATGATTTTTTTCAGGTTTTCATTTAAAATCTGTAAATCTGTAAATATTGTACATTTGTGATTAAGATTTAATTATGTTGATAGTTGAACGTTAAATTTCATAGAATTATTATAGTATTAGACAATAAATTGTATATATTTATAGTTCAGATTTGTTTATTAGTTTTTTTTAATAGTTGTTTTTCTTTAGACTAGTTCCTTAGTGTAGTTTTCTTTTGTTTTCCTAAGACTTAGATTGGCCAATGGAGCTGCTAAACCCATCAGGGTGGATCATCCCAAATGGCTTGGGTTATTTAGACAACCCCAGACTGGATCCACTCTTCCATTTGGCGAGCGTTCATTTCGCCTCGTCAACAAATGGCACTAGAAGGAGGGCCTGAAATTTATTAATGGCACAAGGTAGTCGCAAGACTCCTCCACCACCTAATCGCTCACCTATAGTGACAAGAATTCATTCGAACGATAAAATCCCCCCTCAAACAGCAACCACATCAAACGACAATCCATAGATCATAGTTGATCCAGCAACCCTAAATGCTACAGGTGGTGACATACAAGAGATTGTCCGCCAATCTCTCTTGGGATCACATAGTGCCTTAGCCCATTTAAGGCAACCAAATCGACCTTTGGACCAACCTTTAGATTTTTCTGATATCAGAGAACAACTCAAGGGCAGTAACCTCACTGTGAACCCTACAGATCCAATCCTCACTTTTATTGTAGGAGGATCTGGAATACCTTCCTCACCACCTCCATCATCTCCTTCTTCTTCTAGAGGAGAATCTTTTGACGAAGGCAGTTCCCCTTCTCAGCCTTCCACACCAACTACACCAATGTCCAACCAGAACAATCCTGCTAGACCTTGGCTTGACTAGGATGCAGTAGCCGTACCTGGAGCACAACATCCCTTACTCAAACATCAGGAGAAGTGGCTTCCCAAGTTTGACCCTGACTCTAAACAGATCACCGAAGATCACATTAAAAAGTTTATGTTAGCCATTAGACTCCGCAATGTCAAGCACGAAGACGTAGTTTATAGGTTGTTCCCCTATACTTTCGAGGGAAATGCCTCTACCTGGTACTTTGCCCAACAACCCCATACCATCATGTCTTGGGAAAGGTTTGAATCCTACTTTTTGGAAAAGTTCGGAGATGATAAAACTCCAAAATTTCTAGTTATGGAGCTTTCTAGCTTAAGAATGAACCCAAAAGAGAAAATTAAAGACTTTAATCAAAGATTATTAACACTTAAGAACTGAATCCCCACGGATTCCATGCCTGCCGAGAATCTTATCATAGCATACTATACTAAAGCCTTGCATCAAAGTATAGCTATTTGGGTTAAACGATCTAAGAAAGACACGTTGTTAGAGGCCTTTGAAGAGGCCAACCAGATTGAAAAAGACATACTTAGTCTAAAAGAGACTACTAGAAAAGAAACAGAGACTATTTCTTCTTCCAAAAAGAAGATCGAAATCCTCCGTAGACCTCCTCAAAGTAAAGCACAAACTAAAAGCTCTGATTTAGAAAAATTAACTAAAGTCGTTCAAAAACTGTCAAATCAAGTTATAGATTTGAAAAGGTCGGCCGAAGAAGCTTCTTCGAGGAAAGGGCCTTACAAACCCTCATTCAGGAAGCCTTTTCCCACCAACCGACCTAATCCAAATACTGAGAGCCTTAATCTAGAAAGTCTGCAATACGCTCTTCAAATGATTCTAGAAGCCCAGGATAACTTGATGCCTCCTGAGATTCCTGAGGAGGTTGTTGAACAAGAGACAGTTCAAGAAGAAGAGTCTTCTCCAAACATTTTTGGACATTTCTCAGATAGCATCTTTCAAGCTAACTTCGAGACAGTACATCCCTATAATACTAGGAGTAAGACGACAAACAAACCTTCTTCCGAAAACATTACGAATTTGCCTCCAAAGCAATCTAAACCAGTTGAGACTAAACAGAGTCATGTGAACCCCAACTTAGATTATGATTTAGTTGAAGATCTTAAAAAGTTAAGGGCTAACATTTTTGTTTATGAGTTATTGAAATTTCCATTTCTTCTACAAAAAATGTTACAGAACATCGCAGAGAATAGTAAAAATGGTAATTCAAGCAGTAACAAGGTTGTTCAGAACAAGGTTCCTCAGAAGACTTCCACTAAGAACAATATTGATCCTCAAGACAAAGGAAGCCTTCCTGTAAATAATGTAAATAATGTAGATAAATTAGCTTTAGAAATTGCGAGTAAAAAACCGCAAGCTACCACCCATAGCACTCGCATAAATGTACCTCCATTTTTTATAACATTCGAAATATTTAATAGAAACGTGCACAATTGTATGGTAGACTCAGGAGAATCATCCAATGTGATGCCATGGTTTGTGTGTCAGAAGATTAACGCTGAAGTTGAACCATCCACTTTAAAAATCATCCAACTTGATCGAACCAATGTTAAAGTTGTAGGCGAGTTAAGGAATGTGCTTATAAGATTATCATCTAACCCCAAGGTTCATCAAGTCATTGACATTATTGTTGTAGATATTCTAGAAGTGTATGGTCTGTTTTTAAGCAGGGACTGGTTGGAGAAACTACATGGCTATTTCGCGACAGATTGGTCTCACCTGTGGTTTTCAAAGAATGACAAGCCCAACAAAATCAAGGTAAATTGTGAACGCTACCTTAAGTTCACGGTCAAAGATTTGAATGATCCCAATGAGCCATTTACACCTTATGTCGATTCACCCGAGATACAAGGGATGGATACCTTTTTCGACAATTTCATGGTCGAGGCTTCAGCTATCACCAACCCAGAACAACAGTCCGAGATTGTAGCATATGTGCAGCCAACAACTTCTACACAACGGTCTCATACACCCAATAAAAATCAAATTTGGTCTCTTTATTTTGACGGGTCAAAGTCCAAAGAAGGAGCTGGTGCAGGCTGCATTATTATTGATCCAGCAGGTAACAAAACATTGATTGCATGTAGGCTAGAATTTGAATGTACTAATAACACAACAGAATATGAGGCTTTACTGTAGGGCCTCAGAAAAGATTTAGATATGAACATTCAAAATTTGGTTGTCTTTGGCAATTCTGAAATCGTGGTTAGATAGGTAAGAGATTCTATCCACTGTCTGTCTCCACATATTAAAAGCTACCAATCCAAGGTATGGAATTTAATGAATAAATTTTCTGCTTTCAATATAAATTCTATTCCTAGACTGAATAATTTTGAAGCAGATCTATTAGCTAATGTAGCTTCTAAACTCTTTCCTGCAGAAGGCTTGTCCCCATACGCATTCTACGTTGAACTGTTTTTCAGGCCATCTGTTCCCGACAACATCACGAACTAGAGAGTCTTTGATGACGATCAACAGATTATTAGCTTCCTGCATATGGAAGAAACTTTTCAAGGCACAGTGATCAACAAATGCACTCACGACCACAATTTGCACGATTTCACAGTAATACTAGATCCGAGAACTCTTGAATCTTCATCGGACATGGTAAATTCGATCCCTAAATATGTAGTTAGATTAGAGAAGTTTTATGATCTTCAAGATAAATTAAAAAAATTGGTCAACTGTAAAACCAATAGTTCCTCGTTATCATATGAAAAAGTAAACTTAGGAACTAATGACAATCCGCAGTGCATTAATTTAGGGGTTGGGTGTTCTGAACAAGAAAAATATTCATTTATTAAATTGTTTAAATAATTTAAAGATGTTTTTGCATGGACGTAGGATGACCTTAAAACTTTTGACCCTAACATCATACAACACGTCATTCCTATGAAACCCCAAACCTTACCCTTTTAACAGAAATTAAGAAAAATGCACCCTAAGCTCGAACCGACCGTCAAAAAAGAATTAAATAAACTCCTGAATGCTAAGATAATTTTCCCAGTTAGGCACACTCAGTGGGTTTCTAACCTTGTCCCCGCTCGAAAGAAAAGTGGGGAAATTCGACTATGCGTCGATTTCTAAAACCTTAATAGAGTGTCTGATAAAGACAACTACCCTGTCCCACCCATGGAACAAATCCTATAACAAGTATCTGGTTCTGAAAGGCTATCTTTATTGGATGGTTTCTCAAGGTACAACCAAGTCCTGATGTCTCCTCCAGACCAACTTAAAACTACCTTCCGCACTCCATGGGGCACCTACGCTTATCGAAAAATGCCCTTTGGACTGATTAATGCCGGTGCCACTTTCCAGAGAGCAATGGACATTGCTTTCCAAGGCTTAATCAATCAATCCATCATATTTTACTTAGATGATGTTACTATATTTTCTAAAAACAATATCGATCATCTAGCTCATTTACGAGTCGTTCTACAGCGATGTCGTAAATACGGTATTTCCTTAAATCCTAAAAAATCCATATTTGCAGTAGAACAAGGTAAACTCTTAGGGTTCATTGTGTCAAGCAAAGGGATGACTATCAACCCTGAAAGGACTCAAGTCATATCGAAACTTCCCCCTCCTACATCCAAAAAGTCTATGCAGTCTTTCTTAGGCCAGATAAACTTCGTCAAGAGATTCGTCCCCAGTTTCTCTGAAATGGTCAGACCTTTACGGAATTTAATTAAGAAAGATGCACAATATCATTGGGGACCCTTATAAAATCAAGATTTTAGTGCAATAAAAAAGGCCATAATAGATGCTCCTTCTCTCATGAGCCCCGACTTTTCGCAAGACTTTACACTCTACACTTTTTCTTCTGATCTTTCCTACGCTGCCATCCTAACTCAAAAGAACGCTGAAAACAATGAAGTACCCATTGATTTTATGAGATCTGCTTTAAAAGGTACTGAAATTAATTACCCAGTGGTAGATCAGTAAGCCTATGTTGTTTTCAAAGCAGTCAAACACTTTCGGTCTTATCTTTTGAAATCCGGGATGAAATTTATCGTCCCTTATCCAGCCGTTAGGAATTTGATAGTGCAGAAAGAACTAGGTGAAAAGAGGGCTAACTGGGTTACCTCCTTGCAGGAGTATGACATAGAAATTACCCCAGAGCATATAGTGAGAGGCCAAGGGTTATGTAAGTTAGTTTCTGACTTGACAGCAGGACAACAAGAAGAAAGCGATAGGTCAAACCTAGGACAACACGATCAAAATGTAATCTGCTATGCACAAAACTCTATCAGTTCCTGGTATGATGATATAAAATTCTTTCTTGAACATGGGTCAGCCCCCCGTCACCTGGATCCCACTAAAAGAAGAGCGTTGAGATTAAAGTTTTCCTGCTTTCATTTGGTTAATGATATTTTGTTTCGTCAAAATTTTGATGGCGTACTAATGCGTTGTCTTGAGAAAGACGAAGCAGAAAAAGTCTTACTAGAGTTGCATGCATGAGAAGCTGGTGGTCATTTTGGTGGTGACACCACTGTCCATAAAGTTTTGAGAGCCGATTATTACTGGCCCACACTTTTTAGAGACACCCATGCCTTGTGCCGTAAGTGTATTATTTGTCAAAAAGCATCAAGGTGGTTACAGAAACCAACCTTTCCTTTGCAGCTTGTTCTAGTAGACTCTCCTTTTCAGCAGTGGGGACTCGATATCATAGGTCCAATCAATCCACCACCTCATAGCAGCACAAGTTTATCATAACAGCCACAGATTACTTCACCAGGTGGTCTGAAGCTGCCGCATTAAGAACTATGAATACCAGTCAGGTAATTGCCTTTTTAAATTCGAATATTATTACTCATTTTGGTATCCCTGACTGTTTAGTATTCGATAACGCTTCTTATTTTTCATCTCTTGAGATGAGCAAGTTCTCTTTATAAAAAGGAATTAAGTTGAAGTATTCTTCCAGTTATTACCCCGAGGGCAATGGATTGGCAGAATCAACAAATAAGAATCTAATTAAAATCATCAAGAGAACGGTGGATGAAAATCACAAAAACTGGCACAATGCACTGTTAAACTCAATCTAGGATGATAGGGTAACACCAAAAACTATTGTAGGTAACTCCCTCTTTTTTCTCGTTTATGGCAGAGAAGCAATTCTTCCACCACACATTCTTCTTCCCTCACTTCAGCTATCACAGAAAATACAAGGAGAAGACTGTCCCCCTTTGGAAAACCGAATTAACGCTTTAATGAAACTAGAAGAGGTAAGAGCTCAAGCTAATCGTAAGTTAGATCAGCATCAACTAGTGGTCAAAAGCTGGTTCGATTCTAACTCTATCTCTGATAGGAACTTCGAAGTAGGTGACCTTGTCTTGAAATGCGACAAACCGCGTGAGGGAAAGGGAGAGCACACGAAATTTCAAAACTTATGGCTTGGACCGTTCTTAATTGCTGAGAAGTTGGGTCCCATCTCTTTTCGATTGCAGAATCTAGAGGGACAGCCTGACACCTATCCGGTGAATGGCCAAGTTCTGAAAAGATCTTTCGCTTGATGACAACTCTTTGTAATACTATGTACATACTTTTCTTTTGTTTGCCTTTCTTTTACTGTTTTGGCTTTGATTTTCTTTTCCGTTCCGCTTGTCAGTTTTTCTTTTGGAAACACATACTTGCAATTTTGGAACTGTTCAGACAAGGAAAACAGAAAATTCTTTCATGGAAACGACTACTAAAAATTTGTCTAAACATCAATTATATATTTATGAAATTTACATCTATGTTGGCAAAGATTGTTGTTTGAATGAAGTTAACTGATTTCGATCTATGAGTAAACCATGTCATGATCATCCATTATCTTTTTATGCTGTCCCTGTTCCTTAGAGGAACGACTAAGAAAGATGTCTCCAGGCCTCAGAAAGTTGTTTTTGCAAACAAACCATCTCTGGATCTTAATGAAGGACAGTTCTAAAAAATTATGTTGAGGTCTGTAAAAAATATGTTAAAATATCATAATTTTCAGCGTCACCCCACTCAACTATATATCTTTAAAAAAAAAAAAAAATCATTAAAGTGAGGTGGGAAGTGCTTGTAAACCCGCCGGGATACTGAACAGGTCTGCTGGCAGCGGGTAAATGCATGCATGACGCCAAGACAACTTTGTCGGGGTATTGAACAGGCCTGTTGGTAGCGAAGCAATGTCGGGTATATGAAAATTCATAAATATGAAACCTCTTAACCTTAACATGTCCTTTATTCTAATCTGGAACTTCTTGGCAGGATACGGATATCAGAGTGGGTTAAATGGAAACCCTGTCGAGGCTATGGATGCCTTTTGGCAGCAGTGGCTCTGTCAACAGTATTGGAGATTTTATCTTTAATATCATGGCTCACTTATCTTAAGACTGTTATCAGTTTTCATTCTTTAAACACTGCTGGAATATTTGATCATTGATGATGTTTAAGCAATTTTCTAGTTATTTCTATGGAATTATTCTTGTTATCTTAATCTGAATTTGTTCTTTTGGCAGAGATAACTGCTTCTACTAGTGTGCCGCCATTGTTGGCAGCCAATTCACATTTTTATCCTATCCTTATAAGCTGCCTACACCAGTGTTTTGCAACCCTTGATTTTCATCGCAATCTTTGGAATAAAACAACACTATTATTTTGCGCATTTGCACACCTACCTTTGTTCTCGTTTTCACGACTGCAAGCATGAAAATTTTGATTTCAAAGTCACATCAAATTCATCATTGGATTATTTTGGTTACTCTTGTCTATGTGTTCATTGCATTTTTTATTTAATTATAGTCGCACTGTTGGCAAGATACCAATATCTTTACTCATTTGGCATTTTTTAATTGTCAATATGATTTCATTTTTATAAGATTGTGGTGATGTTATAATGACTGTCATTGAGCCCCTAATACATTGGTCGTTTGATGTTTTATGTTCTTTCATTGATTTCCTTGACACATTTTTCTCATGAAAACAAATTAAAGTTGTGGTTAGAACCTTGGTGTAATCATTTCATACGACACATATTTGATATGATCGAACTCTTGGTGTTGATCTCGAATCATTGTTTTGGTTTCAAAACTATGCAAACGCTATGCTTATATGAATTTTTTTGTCGAATTACCATAGATTTCATTAATTGTTTTAGTGACATGGTTTTTAACATATGCAATGGTGATTCGAATCGCTATATGCACTGTCGGTTATACATTGGGAAATGACTGTTTTGCATGGGCTGAGCTAGCTCCACCACCCTCGCACATTCAGGCATTAATGCCTTCCTGCTATCCTGGGTCACCTCTGTTAGTTTTTGGGTAAGCCTGTGAGCTTTTTGATCCCGCAAATGCCCTGTCCAAACCCTCGCCCGTTCACCCTGCTCACTGTGTGCCTCCGTCCATGGAACTTATGGTGCGTATAGAGCCAAATGGTAGCCAAAATCTGTTGCTATTCGATAATGCTCGCAAAGATTTGGAAAATTGTGGTTGGCTGGTGTTTATCCAAAGGTTCGAGGGTTTCAAACTTTCGGTTGCCCAACAATTCACCCTCACCTTCAACGGGTGCAAGGCTAAAGTCGAAGACATACAGATCGATCTCAATGAGGAATTCTTAAGCTCGGCTACATTACTACCAGCTACAGGTCAAAGATGGTTTAAAAATTCCAAAGTAGACGAAGTGTCATGGCCTCTTCTATTCATTTCAAGAAAGATTGTTTCATGTGATAAAGGTATGCCTATCACTACCCTCAAACCTAGGTGGCATGATCTTTTGGTAATTGTTAAATAGTTTGTGACCTGTGAAGGTCGGTATGGCTTGGTATTTCTGTATCACCTTTGGTTGCTGATGAATTTTATAGGCTATCTCTTAAATATGCCACATTATCTCTTGCGTAGTATTTACAAAATGTCTAAAAGATTCAAGTGTGAGAAGGCTGATAGCATCCTTTTCCATCACGACTTGATTAAACTCATTGTTGTCCACCATTTGAGCCTCAGTGGTGATAGCTGGCAAGCCTTCTTGACAAGGAATGGCTTTTCCACTCCCGGGTTTGTCCAAGTGGAAAAGGTTGTTGTTACTGAAACATTGGTTGGACCGGTCGTGCCACTCCATATCCTCCTAAGCCCTGTCAAACCCTTGGATTGCCCTAACATAGACCTACCTGATGCCATAACCAACCCGTGTACTAAAGACAAGACTGAGGCCGTCAAGAAGCCTATGAAGAAGAAAGGTAAGGGTGATACTACTGTCAATAGTAAGGGGAAGAAAAAGGCTCGGTGGATATCCAGATGTGCCAGGAACAAACCCAAGCAAAATGTCGACCAAAAACCCATAGTGTTGAGTGAGGACTCGGACTCCGATATTGAGCATTTCCTAGCCGAGGAATATCCCTATTCTCATGGCCTATGCTCTATGGAAACCTATGACTATGTCTCCAACTTACCTCCATGCCTCAAAAACGATCATAACTACCCGAGAATCAAGTTGCACAAGGAAACCCCTGGTAACAAGAAAAAACCCTTGTCGATGATGCCGAATCCCGATCAATCACCGTGTGCTCAATGTAATTCCTGGCTTGAGCTTTATTACACTGACGTTCCCCTATTGCAATCAAGGATCAAATCGCTAGAGGAACAAGTTACAGTGTTGTCAAAAGAGAGAGACAGGCTTCAAGCCAATGAGAAGAAACAAAAGACCATCGGTTCAATTGTCTTCAGGAACATCGAGGCAACAATGGCCTTTGTCAATTCAAAATTATCATGACCGAGTTTCCCAAGTATGTGTTTCGATATTGATTTTGCTTTGTAAGTTTTCTTGAGTTAATTTAACCGATTGGAGTTGTTTTCAATTAGCTCTATTCATTTTAATAGATTCAAAATGGCTTTGTTATACTCAGATCACTAAAAATGATTTCATTGTGAATCATGTACAGTAGATTCATTTTGCTAAAATTAAATATGGCTATGATTTGGTTATGCGATTTTATTGTGCTCATATTAGTATAAGCGATTGAGTTGTTTGTGATTCTGTTTGGTTGGCTTTGTAACAATTCTGTACGTTTGAATTTATATAATCATTTGGATTTGCTTTCATTTAGTTCTGTCTGAATATACGAGTTTGTTTCATTTTGAATAAATATTCTCGTTTGGATTTTGATTACATTTGACCAGTGCATAAGATTTATTTGCTAAAATCGTGTATCTATGTCGATTGGTATGATTTAGCATAATGATTATGTCAGTCTCAAATCAGTTCAATTCATTCCTATTTGATTTGATTCGCAAACAATGTTGCATGCCTCGATTAGCACAGTCCCTTGCATAATACGATGGATTCAAGGTTAGATTTGATGCGACTCTGTTAGTTTGGTTTTAAACGATCCTGTTAATATCGTTTTGATTCGACAACAATTTTGTTAAATGCTGAGTTGACATAAACTATTGCATGAAAATTATACTTGATCGGTTACAACCTGTTTTGGTTAAAATAGATTTAAACATGATTTCGTTTGCTCTCAATTAGCATAGAAGTTTTGATTTGAATGATTCGTTTGGTTTCCAATTAGCAATTAAATATTTGTTTAATAATTTGAATATATTGTTGTTAGCATTTCATTGATTTTAAACGATTCTATTTTCAAATTAGACCAGCTACAGAATCATGAGATTCTATAGTTAGTCTTAAAATTTAGATTTTTGTTAATTTTATCAACAAAATATCACCTAAACTTGTCTATTCTTTTCCACTTTCAAGTGCATACGAATTTCAATGATCAATGGGATATGCTGTGGCATTTTAAGAGATGTTTTTGTGATATAGTTTTGTTATAGGTTGTTAGTTTCAGCCAGGAATAGAAACTTGGGAGATTATCTCCAGATTTGTTGTAAATTGTTTTTGATAATTCCCACAGGGATGTTTTACCCTGTGGGAGGCCTTTAAATACTTGTAATTTTTTTGTAATGGACCCATCATCATCACTGTTGGGAGAACCAGACTATGGATTTATGATACAGACTCGGATGAAAGTTGATGTCTTGTAACATCTTTAGCTTTCAATATATCAAACTTTTGTTTCAAGTTTTATTCATATCAGTTTACAGTCAATTATAGACTACTTTAGCTATTGTAATTCATTGCAGGTTGATGTGACTTGGTTAATGTGTTATCTATATCTGATCTCTCTTATTTTAAAAAATACAACAATTACTTTGTTTCAATTTAAGGAATTAAAGATTTCTCTTCTTCATTAAATGAATCATTTTGTACAAATCCTTGCACACAGATTTATCTAATTGTGACGATTTGTAAATCATAAGATTGCTTTCAATTTTATGTCTTGTTTGTTCTGTTATTGATATTCAAAAGAGCATTGTTGCTTCCTATTTACAAGAGGCTTGCAAAGAATCTGGTGCAGGTTTCCTCCCATCGAACAACTGAATTGGATTCTTTACACAGGACAAATTGGAAAGCGTTATTACAGGTTAGCTTAGCAGTGTTATTTAAGTAGTTTAGATAGATATATTAGTTTAGATTCATAGTTAGAATTATTATTTTAATTGTTCAGCTTAAATAGCTTTCATTCTATTTCTTTCTCATAAAATCATAAAAATAAAAAAACAATAGTTTTGTTGTCATAGGACAGTTACAAATGATTTTTTTCAGGTTTTCATTTAAAATCTGTAAATCTGTAAATATTGTACATTTTTTATTAAGATTTAATTCTGTTGATAGTTGAACGTTAAATTTCATAGAATTATTATAGTATTAGACAGTAAATTGTATATATTTATAGTTCAGATTTGTTTATTAGTTTATTTTAATAGTTGTTTTTCTTTGGATTAGTTCCTTAGTGTAGTTTTCTTTTGTTTTCCTAGGACTTATATCGGCCAACGGAGCTGCTAAACTCGTCAGGGTGGATCATCCCAAACAACTTGGGTTATTTAGATAACCCCAAACCGGATCCACTCTTCCAGTTGGTGAGTGTTCATTTCGCCTCATCAACAGGTCATAAATGACCTCATCTATTACAAAGGTCGGATCTTTTTAGTTCCTGGATTAGCTCTCAAAGCTAAGATCCTGCATGCATGTCATAACTCACCAGTAGTGGGGCATCAGGGCATCAGTAAGACATACAAGCATATGAGAGAAAGGTTTGCATGGAAAGGACTCAAGGAAGATGTGATGAAGCATGTCAAAGAATGCACTACATGCCAAGAAAACAAGGATGAGCACACGTACCCTGCAAGACTATTGCGGCCCCTACCTATTCCAGAGCACAAGTGGGAAAGTATATCCATGTATTTCATCACCGGGTTGCCCAGAGCACAGGGAAAAGATTGCATTTTCATGGTGGTAGATAGGTTGACGAAGTTTGCACACTTTTTTCCCATATCCACAAACTTCAGTGCAACACAGGTGGCCGAATTATTTTTCATAGAGGTGTTCAGACTACATGGCCTACCCAAAACCATCATCAGTGATAGGGACAACAGATTCATGAGTATGTTTTGCTAGGAGTTGTTCAGATTAGTGGGTATGGAATTGACTCCTAGTACTAGCTATCACCCTCAGATGGATGGTCAGACTGAGATAGTCAACAAATGGGTGGAAGGTTGCCTCAGAAACTACGTAGCAGGACAACAGAAAGCATGGGTAAGATGGTTACATTTGGGAGAATATTGCTACAACACCACCCAACATATGTCCATTGGCATGTCACCCTTCAGAG